>JAREIK010008040.1:0-23825 GCA_029783825.1 Sapria himalayana | reverse complement strand
TATGATAGATATTAAGTTAAAATATTATTGTAAAACCTAAAAATATTCAAAATCCAAGTAAAATTTATTTCTAAATAATACGTTTTTTTTAAGTTTTTGCTTCTTTTTATAAGCTTATATTTTTTTGATGAAAATTAAATTATTTAAATTATATTGTATCAATCATTATTTTTTTTGAAATTAATATTTTAATAAATTATTTAAATAATATTTAATGTTTACTAGTTTAAAGTTTTAAGTATTTAGGGGCTTTTGTGTTTATTAGTTTATAGGTTTAAGTGTTTAGGAATTTAGTGGTTTATAAGTTTTATTTAAACATTGATATAACAAAAAATTTATTTTTATTATTTTTTTTTTAATTTTTGAAGGTTATAACCTTTGAAAATATAATAATTTTTAAATTTATTTCAAATGTAAATATAATATTTAGTTATAATAATCTTAATAATTATAAGTCATTTAAATTCAATATAAATAATTACATTGCTAGATATTATAATAATGATCAAAAAATAATTTAATAAACTATTATTAATAAGATAGTTATTATTTAAAATATATTGGCAAAGTCTAAATTTATTCAAAATCAAAGTAAAATATATTACTTAATAATAATTTTTTTAATTTTTTGCTTTTTTTATAACTATATATTTTTGTTATTATAAATAAATTATTTAAATTAATTTGTCTTGCTCATAATTTATTTTGTAATTTATAATTCTATAATAATAAAGTAATAAATAATTAAAATAATTATTTAAAATTATAATGAATACAAATAAAATTGAGATTTATTATTTAATATTCAGGATATACCGGTTTAATGGTTTATGTATTTAGGTGTTTTTTGGTATAGGAGTTTAGTGATTTAAGTGTTTAGACCTTTAGTGATTTATAGTTATTATATAAAGAATTAAAAAAACAAAAAAATTAAATTTTTGAATTTTTTTTTATTTTTGAAGGTTGTAACATTTCAAAATATAATAATTTAAAATTTTTTCAAATGTGAATATAATATTTAGTTATAATAATTTTAATAATTATATATAATGTAAACTAAATATAAATAATTTTATTAATAGATATTATAATAATGATCAATAAATAAATTAATAAACTAGTATTAATAAGAATGATATAAATTGAAATATAATTGTAGAATCTAAAATGATTCAAAATCAAAATAACATATATTACTAAATAATAATTTTTTATTTTAAAAATTTTGCCTCATTTTATAAGCAATTATATTTTTTTGATGAAAATTAAATTATTTAAATTATATCTGTCTCACTAATAATTTATTTTGTAATTAATATTTGTATAAAAATAAATTGATAAATAATTAAAATGAATATTTAAAATTATAATGAATACTAATAAAAAAGATATTTATTATTTATTATTTAGGGTATACCTATTTAATTGTTTAAGTTTTTTGTTGTTTTGGGGTTAAGGAGTTTATTGATTTATATGTTTGCATATTTTGGTGTTTATAGGTTTTATTTAATAAATGAAATAACAAAAAATTTATTTTTATGAATTTTATTGATTTTCAATGGTTATTACCCTTTAAAATATAATAATTTTTTAATCTTTCTAAAATATTAATACAATACTTAGTTATAATAATCTTAATAATTATATTTGATGTAAAAATAATATAAAAAATTTTATTAATATATATTATTATAATGATCGAAAAATAAATTAATAAACTATTATTAATAAGATAGATATTAATTAATATATATTTGCAGATCTCAAAATAATTCACAATCAAAGTAAATTATATTACTAAATAAAATTTTAAATTTTTGAAATTTTGTTTATTTTTATAAACTTTATTTTTTTTCATAAAAAATAATGTATTTAAATTAATTTCCCACTCATTATTTATTTTGTAATTAATTTTTCTATAAAAATAAACTAAAAAAATAATTAAAATGAATTTTTAAAATTATAATGAATACAAATAAAAATGAAATTTATTATTTATTATTTAGGTTATATAGGTATAATGGTTTAAGTATTTAGGGGGTTTTGTAGTTAAGGAGTATAGATATTTAAATGATTAGGCATTTAGTGGTTTATAAATTTTATTTAAATAAAAAAATCATAAAAAAAATATTTTTGTGATTTTTTATCATTTTTCAAGGTTAACCTTTGAAAATACAATAATTTTTAAATTTATTTCAAATGTAAATATAAAATTTTGTTATAATAATCGTAAAAATTATAAGACATTTAAATTCAATATAACTAATTTTATTGATAGATATTATAATAATGTTCAAAAAATAAATTAATAAACTATTATTAATAAGATTGATAGCAATTAAAATATAAATGCATAACCTATAATGATTCAAAATCAAAGTAAAATATATTACTAAATTATAATTTTTTGTTTTTAAATTTTTACTTCTTTTTATAACTTATATTTATTTTTTGATTAAAAATAATTTATTTAAATTATATTTGTCTCATTCTTTATTTAATTTGCAATTAATATTTCTCTAAAAAATAAACTAATAAATAATTAAAATGAATATTTAAAATTATAATGAATACAAATTAAAATGAGATTTATGATTTATTATATATGGTATATCGGTTTAATGGATTATTAATTTAGGGGTTTTGTCGTTTAGGAGTTTAGAAATTTGTGTTTTTTTGCATTTAGTAGTTTATAGTTTGTATTTATATAATAAAAATAAAAAAAGAATTTTGATTTTATCTGATTTTAAAAGGTAATAACATTTAAAAATAAAAGAATTTTTAAAATTTTTTGAAATGTGAATACCATGTATAATTATATTAGTCTTACTAATAATATATCATATTAATTCAATATAAACAATTTTAATGTATATAGTATAATAAATATCAAAAATTTAATTAATAAACTATTAATAATAATATAAATATTAATTAAAATATATTTACATAACACAAACTGATTCAAAATCAAATCAAAATATATTACTAAATATAATATTTAATTTTCAATATTTCCTTCTTTTTATAAGCTTATATTTTTTATTTCTTAAAAATAAATTATTTAAATAATATTTGTCTCACTCGAAATTTATTTTGTAATTAATTTTTCTAAAAAATTAACTATAAATAATTAAAATGAATATATAAAATATAATAAATATAAATAAAAATGAGATTTATTATTTATTAAGTAGTATATAGCTGTGAAAAGGTTTATGTATTTAGGGGTTTCGGGGTCTATGAGCTTACTGATTAAATTAAGTAAGGTTTAAATGATCTGTAGGTTTTATTTTAAAAATGATATAACAAAAAATTTATTTTTATTAATTTTTCTCATTTTTTTAGGGTTTAACCTTTGAAAATATAATAATTTTTAAATTTCTTTTCAAAAGTGAAAACAATATATATTTATAATAATCATAATAATTATATACATATAAATTCAATATAAACAATTTTATTGATAAATATTCTAATAATTATCAAAAAATAAATTAAAAATATATTATGAATAAGATTGATATTACTTAAAATATAAAATCAAAACCTAAAATGATTTAAATGCATAGCAAAATATATTACTTAATATTAATTATTTGTTTTTAAATTTTAATTCTTTTTATAAGCTTATATATTTTTTGATGAAAAACAATTTTTATAAATTATATTTTTAACTCATAATTTATTTTATAATTAATATATATATTTAAATAAAAAACTAAACATTAAAAATGATTTTTTTAAATTATAATGAAAACAAATTAAAAATGAGATTTATTAATTATTTTTTAGTGTATACCAGTTTAAAGGATTATTTATATAGGGGTATCGAGATTTTGTAGTTTAGTCATTTAAGTGTTTAGGCATTTAGTGGTGTTTAGGCATTTAGTGGTGTATAGGTTTTATTTAAATAATGAAATAAAAAAAAAATATTTTTTTTATTTTTTCACATTTTCAAAGTTTATAACCTCTGAAAATATAATAATTTTAAAATTTTTTACAAAAGTGAATATAATATTTAGTCATAATAATCATTATATTTATATATCATATAGATTCAATAAAAACATAATTATTGATAAATATTCTAATAATATTCAAAACATAAATTAATAATCTATTATTAATAAAATAGATATCATTTAAAATATAATTACAAATATTAAAATGATTCAGAAGAAAAGCAAAATATATTACTATATAATAATTTTTTGTTTTAATTTTTTTTTTTTTTTAAAAGTTTATTTATAATTTTTTGATGAAAAATAATTTATATAAATTATATTTGTCTAACTCATAATTTATTTCGTAATTAATAATTATATACAAATATACAAATATACAAATAAATAATTAAAATGAATATTTAAAATTATAATGAAAAAAAAAATGAGTTTTATTATTTATTATTTATTATTTATTAATTATTATTTATTATTTATTATTTAGGGTATACCAGTTTAATTTAAATTAGATCTATATAACTAATAATTTATTTTGTAATTAATATTTCTATAAAATAAACTGATAAATAATTAAAAAAAAATTTTAAAATTAAACTGAATAAAAATTAAAAATAAATTTATGATTTATTATTAATGTATACCAGTTTAATTGTTTAAGTATTTAGAGGTTTTGTCATTTAAAAGTTTAGAGATTTATGTTTTTAGGCATTTAGTGGTTTATAGGTTTTATTTAAACAATAAAATTACAAAAAAAATTTAATTTTTTCTAATTTTCATAGGTTATAAACTTTGAAAATATAATAATATTTAAAATTTTTTGAAATGTGAATACTACATATAATTATATTAATCTTACAAATTATATATCGTATAAATTCAATATAAATAATTTTAATGATTGATATTATAATAATAATCAAAAATTAAAATAATAAACTATTATTAATAAGATTGATATTAATTAAAAAATAAATTTATTATTTTTAAAAATTTATTTTTGAATAATAAATTAACGGTTTAATGGTTTAATGGTTTAAGATTGATATTATAATAATGAATATTTATTATTCAAGATATAACGGTTTAATGGTTTAAGTATTTAGGTGTTTTGTTGTTTAGGAGTTTAGTGATTCAAATATTTAGACCTTTAGTGATTTATAGTTTTTATTTAAAGAATGAAAAAACAAAAAATTAAATTTTTTGATTTTTTTTTTATTTTTGAAGGTTATAACCTTTGAAAATATTATAATTTTAAATTTTTTTTAAATGTGAATATAATATTTATTTATAATAATTTTAATAATTATCTATAATGTAAACTCAATATATATAATTTTATTAATACATATTATAATAATGATCAATAAATAAATTAATAAACTAGTGTTTATAAGAATGATATAAATTAAAATATAATTGTAAAATCTAAAATGATTCAAAATCAAAATAAGATATTGTACTAAATAATAATAATTATTTTTATTTAAAAAACAGTATTTATTAATTATGACCCTCTCTTTTGGCGGAGGAATACCATTTTTACAACCTGCTTGCTTGCTACTTGTAGCCGTTTACGCCCTTTTCTCCTACACTAAGCATTAGTTATTATGAATGTAATAAAGAAAACATGGACAAACATATGCTGATTCTAATCCACATAGAGAACAATTTTGAGCTTCTTTAGGAATTTTCAGCATTGTTATTGACTGCACTTTGTTGCTCATTGAAATATGAGTCTTTATCCTTCGATCCCTTTCTTCAAACCAGCTACCTTCCCTTCCTGCCGAGTTTTTAACTCTGTCCAACAGCTTTGTTGAGCTTGTGTAACAAGAGCTGCAAGCTTTGATTTTGCAGCAAAGCTCTATTAAGCATGGTGATAGCTTTTGGAATCCTCCGCGGGCACCCATGTACCTGTCAACTGCATACATGCCACAGACACAAATAAATTTCCAGCCTCCAGCATTCTGCTGGTTTTCTTTCTCTCTGTTATGTTCCTTAAGTCAGGATATTTCTGCTTTCAGCAATTCCATAGTAGCTTTTAGTTGCTCCCACTTGTGGACAGCAGCTATCTATATTGTAACCAACCTAGCCTACTTTTGTGGACTTCTAAATTACATTAACATAATAGCACAGACAATGCAATACCTTATAACACAAACCACTCCTAACCTTAATCCGTTTAAGATGTCCACATCAAAACAAAGTTCATACAAACTTATGAACTATAATACTGGAGACACTTGTGCGCATGACCTTTCTTCCTGTTTTAGCTGACCTTGCTGCTAAGAAAAAACAAAACAACCAAAACTACAGGTATACAGGCCATTCTTACTCTCTGTAGTGTAATTCCAAACCTGCAGTGAAATGAAATTTTGTGGGGGAATCCAGAATTTAGTCACAATGTAATTATTTAATTTTGCAAAGTCTTCCTTTAGGACAAGGACGACTTGAGCGAATCTGACACCTGCCCTGTGCTGGTATAAGAAAAAAGAACTTGAAAAATCGCAGCGATGACAAAATCTTATAATATATTCTCAAACTTTTTTGATTATTCGGATGTATAAAATTGTTTTATATCTAGTTTTATAATACCTTTAAATCTCTCTGGAAGAGAGACTTCATCATATACATGGGGCTCTTCAAGTTTTCCTTCTTTTGCTAATTTATCTGCTAAGGCATTTGCTTCCCTATATATGTGCATGGGTGATGCATTTAAGGATATTATTAATTTATTAATTTCTTCTAACTCCTCTTCAAATTTCCACAAGCTACTTTTGTTATTTACTAAGTCTACCAATATTTTAGAATCTATTTGTATATCTATATTTGTTAGCTCTTTAGAGTAACATATTCTAAGTCCATCCCTTAATGCTAATATTTCTGCATGGAGGGCAGTTGACGCATTATTGGGGCCTGAGTAGGCAAATATTAAGTGACCACCAGAGTCCCTTAAGGTGCCTCCTCCACTAGCTAGGCCTATGTTCATGTCAAAGCTACCATCAGTGTTTAGAGCTAATCTACCTTTTTCTGGTTTTTCCCATTTAACTCCTATAATTTTTAGTGGTTTTATTTTGGATACCGTGAGATTCCAGAATTTTAGAGTGTGAGTATCTAGGAGAGGGCTTTGAAGTGCAAGTGGGGAGGATTCCGAGGTGAATTTTATTTCAGTCTTTATTGCTTTCCATATGTCTTCAAGGTCCATTATGTGTCCTTCATATCTACTATTATTCCTAGCTTTCCATATACACCAGATAGCAATGTGAAGTATGTTATTTTTATGCCATTTCTGTGACCTATGTTGAAAGCATGCATTACTCCATTTAATTAATCTATTTCTAAGAGGAATACATGCATGTTTTAATCACATTTCAGATTCTAGTATCCTCTAGATTTCTATGGCTACATTCCCTTAAGAAAACAGATGATCAAGCGATTCTAGTTTTTGCAAACAGCATTCACATCTCGAGGCAATTTGTATGCCTTTTGTTTTTATGTTTTCATCTATAGGAATAATATTTGAGAAAACTTTCCATGTATTAGTTTTTATTTTTTGACTATTATCATTATCCCATATCCATTTAAATAAAGGTTGGATTTTTTTTCTACTTCTAACTTTTTCTTTAATGGTTTTAAGTGAAAATGTTGCATCTGCACTCAAAGTCCATTTCCAACCATTTTTAGTAAGTTTGGAATGTTTTTCCACTAATTTTCTTTGTTTGAACATTTGAATCCAAATTTGAGATGCTTTGTTCTTATTTCTAATCCTATATATATATCATCCTCTATACAATAATTAGCTCACATAAATTCAGCACATAGATTATTATTTTCTTTGATCCTCCACCATCTTTTGCATGCCCATGCTTTAGCTAGCTCATTTAAATCAGTAAAGCCGAGGCCAGTCTCCTATAAGGGGTAGCAAAGGTCTTTCCATTTTTTCCAATGTAACTTTCTTTTGCCACTTTTTGAACCCCATAAGAAATGGGCTAATTCCTTCTCTATTCTTTTTTTATCCGACACTAGAAGGTGAGTAATCATCAAATTCTGCATGATTATGCTTTGTAATACATGAGTGATCAAAGCAATTCTACCACTCATTGAAAGTGTGTCCACTTTCCATCCAGCTATTTTTTTTTTAATTTTCTCAAGTAGGAAATCTAGGTATATTGATTTTAATTTTCCTTCGTATATTGGGCATCCAAGATATTGAAGTGCACCTTTTATCTGTGTGAAACCTGTTATTTTGTTAATTCTATGCCCTAGACTTTTTGGGGCTTTTTTGGCAATCATAAATTGGCATTTTTTTTATTAATTTTCTGTCCCGTTTCTTTTTCTAAGATTTTTAGAAAAAGGGGATCACCCCGCCTTAATCCTCTCATCGGCTTGATATCTTTTCCTAGTTCTCCATTGACAAGAATTTTAAACCAAGGACTTGATATGCATCTATAAATCAAGTCAGTCCAGGTTTCATAAAAACCCATTTTTCTCATGACAAAACATAAAATTTTCCTTTCAATTATATCAAAAGCTTTTGAGAGATCTAGTTTTAGCAGTACATTATGACCTCTAGATTTGGATCCTATTTCTCTGATTATTTCTTTAGCTAAACAAATATTTTCCATTAGTAATCTATTTTTCATAAATCTTGATTGTTCTTTAGAAATAATTTTTGGCAATACTACAGCTAATCTGTTTTGAAGTAACTTAGTCAAGATTTTATAAATGGAGTTACACAGGCAGATAGGTCTAAAGTCTTCGGCTTTATGTGGGTTTTCCATTTTAGGAATAAGAACCAAGTATGAACCGCTCCATTTCTTGCCTATTTCTACACCACAGAATATCCAATGTATAGCCCATAGGAGGTCATTTTTAATGATTGGCCAACAGTTTTGATAGAACTTAATATTCCACCCATCAGGTCTCGGGGCACTATTTTTTCCCATGCTAAAAACAATAAACTTAAGTTCTTCTTCATCCGGGAATTTGGTGAGTGCATCATTTTCTTCGTTGGTAATTTTATGATCTATCTTATTTAGGAGATAGTCTCCATTCAAATTTGTAATTCCTCTAAATTGATTTTCAAAATATTCATCTAGGTGATTTTTAATTTCTAAGTTAGTGTCTACCCATTTGTTTAGGTTGTTTTTTATACCTTTTATTCTTTGTTTTTGGGTTTTGATTTTGACTGTTTTCTGGAAAAACTTCTTATTTTTATCCCCTTCTTCTATCCATTTAATTTTAGCTTTTTATTTCCATAATACTTCCTCCATTAGCAATTTTAATTTTAGCTCAGCCTGTGATTTATTTAGTTCCTTTCTACTTTCTGAATTTTGAAGTATTTCGTATTCTAACTTTTTTTTTCAACTATCTTTTCTACTCCTATAATATTTTTGTTAATGTTGCCGAAGGAGTCTCTATTCCATATTATTAAGTGCTTTTTTAGCCTTTCTAATTTTTTATTCTAGATTTGAACATTGTTACTTGTTATTTCTTGCATCCATGAATTTTTAATTGTATTGATAAAATCATGGTGTAAGGACCATGCATTCTGAAATTTAAACGACTTATTCTTGATTTTATTTTTTTTTACGGAAATTAATCGTGGATTGTGGTCAGAGCAGGTTCTATTTAAATGTCTAATGGCTGTGGAGCCATAAGCTTCTAGCCATTTGACATTATGAAGAATTCTATCCAGTCTTGCCCATATGGTGCCTTTAACTTTCCAGTTATTACACCAAATGTATTGGGAGCCTGAAAAGCTAGCTTCCATCAAACTAGCCTCTGATATCGTATCATTAAAGTGAGCGATAGCTTTTTTATTGGAGGGGTTGCCCCCTTTTTTCTCGCTAGCCTTTTTTATAATATTGAAATCTCCTCCTATTATCCATGGTTTATTTATTTTAGCAGTTTTAAGAATATCATTCCAAAGCTCCCTTCTACCTTCTTTAGTATATTTGGCATAAACTACTGAAATGATCTCTTCGGTATTATCTAAAGAAAAGTTAATAATTTGATTCGTATCTTCTAAAATAATTATATTAAATAAGCTTTTCCAGAAAATCCAGATTTTGTTATTTTTATTAGAGAAAGAGTAATCAAACCCTAAAAGCTTTTTGTAGTATTCTAGTTTATCCTTATTTACAATGGGTTCGACAAGTATAATAATTGGAGTTTTATATAATTAAATCAATTTTTTAACTCTTTTTATTGAGGAGGGGTTTGCGATACCCCTCACATTATAGTAGAGGAATCTAAACATTAGAAGTGGATTTAGCCCAAGCTCTTGTAGTGCATTTTGATTCATATGTTTTATCTAATTATTTTTTCATGTTTCTAGATTTTTTAATTGAACTAAAATCTCCTGATTTTTCATTTTTCCATTCCGTGCATAGCTGTAATGCCATGAGTTTTATTTCCTCCATGGCCCAATCTCTATCTCCCGTTATATTTTTCAAATTATCAATTTCTAAATCATCTTTGGTGGCTTTTATAAAATCAGAATCTTCCTCATTTATATTTAACATGAAATCGCTTCTAACCTCTAAATTTTCATCTAAGTTATTGCCTAACTCCTCTTGCCCTTTCCTTCTCCCCGCACTCTTTTTTTTGGTTTCGAATCTACCTCTCCTAATTTTGTTATTTATTTCAGCTATTTTTAGTATTAGTTCATGGTTTTTAGCCACTTCAGAATCTTCTTCTAAATTATTTTTAGCATTTTTCTCTAAGTTATTTTTAGCATTTTCCTCAAAATTACTAATTTTTCTAGCCCGTTCAAAAACTTCTTTCCTAGTGGGGACATATTCCACTATTTTCATTCCTGTAACAACACCCATACAGTTCTGTTCACTATGTTGAGGGGGTTTAATTCTATATTCTTCCCTCTTATTTCTTGTTTCTATTCTAGGGCCAAACCTCTATTTGTCTACTGTAAATTTTTTAACCAAATAATGTTCACATGAATGCCCCAGTTTATTACAGTAGGAGCAGTAGCTTGGGAGATTTTCTGGAATCACTTCTTGCTAGAATCCATTTCCATTTTTACTGCCAATCCATATACGGTGAGGGATGTGTTGTAGTAAGTTCACTTCTATGCAGAGCCGGGCTACACTTGGTCGAGATAACATGGCAGTGGCACCATCAAGGAGAAGAGGGGTGCCAACTACACTAGCTATATGATAGAGGGAGAGCTTATCAAAGAAGTGAATAGGCAGCATAGGGAAGAAAAACCAAACCGAGTATAATGGCGACTCCTGATTGGTTGTGAAGGAAGGCGTCCATCTGAAGGCTCTCATAGGATAGCCCAAGATATACCATACTGCCTTCAACCATACTCTATGAAAATCTTCCTCGGTGGATAGTTGAATTAGAATATGTTTAGCATCCAGAACACCAATTTTTGACAGACCTTTAAGTTTCAGTGAAGCGAAGAATGTTCTGATATCTTCAATGCGAGGTAGCCCATGTGAGAATCTACCCACTATCGTGTATTTGTGAGCTTCAGCAAGCATGGCAATGTCAGGAGGGGAGAACTCTATCGAGAGTTCTCCATTTTTTTGCCCGTGAATTTCCGAAGATTCAGAATAGTGATGCGAGGTCCTTTTAATTTGATAAGCAAATAACTTCTTATCACTTAATAGATCAAATTGCTCCATTTTAGAATGAAATCGGCTTCTTCTTCAATGCAAATTGTTTTTTCTCTCTCTAAAAAATGTGTTTCTCTCTCTAGAAATTGAGAGCAAAACTTGAACAAAAACTTATTCTTTTTTCAAATCTCTAAATAATAATTATTTATTTTTAAAATTTGCCTTTTTTTATAAGAATTTTTTTAATAAAAAATAAATTATTTAAACTATATATGTCACACTAATAATTTATTTTGTAATTAATATTTATATAAAAATAAACTGATAAATAATTAAAATGAATATTTAAAATTATAATGAATATTAATAAAAATTAGATTTATTATTTATTATTTGGACAATACTAATTTAATGTTTTAAGTATTTATGGGCTTCGAGGTTTAGGAGTTTAGACATTTTAGAATTTAGTTATTTTAGAATTTAGTTATTTAGTGGTTTATAGGTTTTATATAAAAAATAAAATAACAAAAAAATTATTTTTGTTATTTTTTCTCATTTTTGAATGTTATAACCTTTGAAAATATAATAATTTATAATTTTTTTTGAAAAGTGAATATATATCATATAATAATCATAATAATAATCATAATAATTATATATCATATAAATTCAATATAAACTATTTTATTGATATATATTATAATAATGATCATATAAAAGTAATTAACAATTATTGATAAGATAAATATTGTTTAAAATATATTTTAAAAACCTAAAATGATTCGTTAATCAAAGTGAAATATTTTATGAAATATTAATTTTAAATTTTTAAATTTTTGGATCCATTTATAAGCCTATATATTTTTTGATGAAAAATAAAAATATTTAAATTATATTTGTCTCAAATAATTTATTTTTTAATTTATATTTCTATAAAAATAAACTAATAAATAATTAAAATGTATATTTAAAATTACAACTAATACTAATAAAAATGAGATTTAAGATTTATTATTTAGGGTATAACTATTTAATTGTTTAAGTTTTTTGTGGTTTTGGGGTTAATGAGTTTATTGATTTATATGTTTACAAATTTAGGTGTTTATAGGTTTTATTTAATCAAATAAATAACAAAAAATTTATATTTATGAATTTCTGTGATTTTCAAATGTTATAACCTTTAAAAATATAATAATTTTATAATAGTTATAAAATAGGAATACAATATTTAGTTATAATAATCTTAAAAATTATATTTGTTGTAAATTCATTATAAAAAAATTTATTAATATATATTATTATAATGATCAAAAAATAAAATAATAAACTATTATTAATAAGATAGATATTAATTAAAATATATTTGCAAAAACCAAAATAATTCAAATCAAAGTAAATTATATTACTAAATAAATTTTAAATTTTTGAAATTTTGTTTATTTTTATAAGCTTATTTTTTTTTCATAAAAAATAATTTATTTAAAGTATATATGTCTCACTCATTATTTAATTTGTAATTAATATTTCTATAAAAATAAACTAAAAAATAATTAAAATGAATATTTAAAATCATAATGAATACAAATAAAAATGAGATTTATTATTTATTATTTAGGTTATAGAGGTTTAATGGTTTAGGTATTTAGGAGATTTTGGTGTTTAGGAGTCTAGAGATTTAAATGTTTAGGCATTTAGTGGTTTATAAGTTTTATTTAAAGAATAAAATAATAAAATAATTATTTTTGTGATTTTTTATCATTTTTGAAGGTTATAACCTTTGAAAATATAATAATTTTTAAATTTTTTTCAAATGTAAATATAATATTTAGTTATAATAATCTTAATAATTATAAGACATTTACATTGAATATAAGTAATTTTATTGTTATATATTATAAAAATGATCAAATAATAAATTAATAAACTTTTATTAATGAGATTGATAGCAATTAAAATATAATTGCAAAACCTATATATAATGATTCAAAATGAAAGTAAAATATATTACTAAATAATACTTTTTTGTTTTTAAATTATTTCTTCTTTTTATAAGCTTATATATTTTTTTGATTAAAAATAAATTATTAAAATTATATATGTCTAACTCATTATTTATTTTGTAATTAATATTTCTATAAACAATAAACTAATAAATAATTAAAATGAATATTTAAAATGATAATGAATACAAATTAAAATGAGATTTATGATTTAATATATATTGTATTCCGGTTTAATGGTTTGATTATTTAGGAATTTTGTCGTTTAGGAGTTTATCAATTTATGTTTTTAGGCATTTAGTGGTTTATAGGTTTTATTTATATAATAAAAATCAAAATTTTTTTTTTGATTTTTTCTGATTTTCAAAGGTTATAAACATTAAAAATAATTTAATATTTAAAATTTTTTGAAATATGAATATAATATTTTGTTATAATAATATTAATAATTATATATCATATAAATTTAATATAAATAATTTTATTGATAGATAATATACAAATGATCAAAAATAAAATTAATAAACTATTAATAAAAAGATAGATATTAATTAAAAAATATTTACAAAACCCAAATTGATTCAAAATTAAAGTAAAATATATTACTGGATAATAATTTTTAATTTTTAAATTTTTACTTCTTTTATAAGCGTATATTTTTTTACTAAAAATAAATTAATTAATTTATATTTGTCGCACTCAACTTTATTTTATAATAAATATATCTCTAAAAATAAACTATAAATAATTAAAATGAATATTTAAAATTATAATAAATAGAAATAAAAATTAGATTTATTAATTATTAAGTAGTATATAGAATTTTAATAATTTATGTATTTAGGCATTATAGGGTTTAGGAGTTTACTGATTTAACTGTGTATGCATTTAGTGGTTTATAGGTTTTATTTAAAATAAAAATAAAAAAAATTATTTTTATTATTTTTTGATATTTTCAAAGGTTATATAACATTTGAAAATATAATAATTTTTAAATTTTTTTCAAAAGTGAATAAATATTTATTTATAATAATTATAATAATTATATATCATATAAATTCAATATAAACAATTTTATTGATAGATATTCTAATAATTATCAAAAAATAAATTAAAAATCTATTATGAATAAGATTGATATTACTTAAAATATAATATCAAAACCTAAAATGATTCAAAAGCAAAGCAAAATATATTACTAAATAATAATTATTTGTTTTTAAATTTTTATTCTTTTTATAAGCTTATGTATTTTTTGATGAAAAATAATTTTTATAAATTTTATTTTTAACTCATAATTTATTTTATATTTAATATATATATATAAACAAAAAACTAAAGAATCAAAATAAATTTTTTAAATTATAATGAAAACAAATAAAAATGAGATTAATTAATTATTATTTAGGGTATCCCGTTTTAAAAGATTATCTATATAGGGGTATCGGGATTTTGTAGTTTAGTGATTTAAGTGTTTATGCATTTAGTAGTTTATAGGTTTTATTTAAACAATAAAATAACAAAAAAATATTTTTTTTTATTTTCATATGTTAAAAGGTTATAATCTTTGAAAATATAATATTTTTAAATTTTTTTCAAAAGTAAATATAATATTAGTTATAATAATTATTAAATATATATATATCATATAAATTCAATATAAATATTTTTATTGATAAATATTATAATAATGATACAATAATATTTTAATAATCTATTATTAATAAGTTAGATATCAATTAAAATATAATTACAAAACTTAAAATGATTTAGAAATAAAGCAAAATATATTACAATATAATAATTTTTTGTTTTTATTTTTTTTCTTCTTCTAATTAGTTTATCTATATTTTTTTGTTGAAAATTAATTTATAAAAATTATATTTGTATAACTTATACTTTATTTTGTAATTAATATTTATATAAAACTAAACAAATAAATAATTAAAATGAATATTTAAAATAATAATGAAATAAAATGAGATTTATTATTTATTATTTAGATTATACCTGTTTAATTTAAATTATATCTGTCTCACTAATAATTTTTTTTTATTATTATTTCTATAAAAAAACTGATAAATAATTAAAATAAAAATTTAAAATTATACTTAATAAAAATTAAATTGAGACTTATGATTTACTATTAATGTATACCAATTTAATGGTTTAAGTATTTAAAGTTTTGTCATTTAGGAGTTTAGCAATTTAGGTTTTTAGGGATTTAGTGGTTTATAGGTTTTATTTAAATAATGAAATAACAAAAAATTTATTTTTGATATTTTTTCAAATTTTCAAAGTTTATAACATTTGAAAATATGATAATTTTAAAATTTTATAAAAATGTTTATACAATATTTAGTAATAATAATTAATATAACTATATATAATATCAACTAAATATAAACAATTTTATTGATAATATTATATCAATTATCAAAAAATAAATTAATAAACTATAATTAATATGATATATATAAATAAAATATAATTAAAAAACAAAAAATGATTCAAAATCAAAGTAAAATTTATTACTAAATAATAATTTTTTTTTGTTTTTGCATCATTTTATAAGGCTTATATATTTTTTTGATGAAAAATATATTATATAAATTATATTTGTATCACTTATAATTTATTTTGAAATTAATATTTATATAAATTATTTAAATTATTTTAAGGTTTACGAGTTTAAAGGTTCAAGTATTTAGGGGCTTCGGGGTTTAGGAGTTTAGAGATTTATGTATTTAGGCATTTAATGGTTTATAAGTTTTATATAAAAAATTATATAACAAAAAATTTATTTTTGTTATTTTTTATCATTTTTGAAGGTTATAACCTTTGAAAATATAATAATTTTTAAATTTTTTTATAAGTGAATACTATAGTTAGTTATGATAATTTTAATAATTATATATCATGTAAATTCAATATAAATAATTACATTGATATATATTATATTAATGATCAAAAAATAAATTAATATACTTTTCTTAAAAAGAAAGATATTATTTAAAATATATTTGCAAAACATAAATTTATTCAAAATCAAATTAAAATATATTACAAAATAATATTTTTTTTGATGTTTTGCTTCTTTTTATAAGTTTATATTTTTTTTATTAAAAGTAAATTCTTTAAATTATATTTGTCTTCCACATAATTTATTTTTAATTTATAATTCGATAAAAATAAACTAATAAATAATTAAAATGAATATTTAAAATTAGAATGAATACAAATAAAATTGAGATTTTTATTATTTATTATTCAGGATATACTAGTTTAATGGTTTAAGTATTTAGGGTTTTCGAGATTTAGAAGTTATTGATTTAAGTATTTAGGCATTTTATGGTTTATAGCTTTTATTTAAACAATGAAATAACAAAAAATTTATTTTTGATATTTTATCAAATTTTCAAAAGTCATAACATTTGAAAATATATTAATTTTAAAATTTTTTAAAAATGTGAATACAATATTTTGTAATAATAATTATTATAACTATATTATATATAAAATAAATTAAACAATTTTATAGATTAATATTATCTAAATTATCAAAAGATAAATTAATAAACTATTATTAATATGATAGATATAAATTAAAATATAATTAAAAACCTCAAATGATTCAAAATCAAAGTAAAATTTATTACTAAATAATAATTTTTTTTAGTTTTTGTATCATTTTATAAGCTTATATATTTTTTTGATGAAAAATATATTATTTAAATTATATTTGTCAATCATAATTTATTTTGTAATTAATATTTCTATAAATTATTTAAATTATATTTAAGGTTTACGAGTTGAAAGGTTTAGGTATTTAGGGGCTTCGGGGTTTAGGAGTTTAGAGATTTATGTATTTAGGCATTTAATGGTTTATAAGTTTTATTTAAACAATGATATAACAAAAAATTTATTTTTGTTATTTTTTCTCATTTTTGAAGGTTATAACCTTTGAAAATATAACAATTTTTAAATTTTTTTTATATGTGAATACTATATTTAGTTATGATAATCTTAATAAATATTTACCTTGTTAATTCAATATAAACAATTATATTGATAGATATTATATTAATGATCATAAAATAAATTAATAAATAATTATTAAAAAGATAGATATTTTTTAAAATATATTTGCAAAACGTAAATTTATTCAAAATCAAAGTAAAATATAATAGTAAATAATAATTTTTTTGATGTTTTGCTTCTTTTTATAAGTTTATATTTTTTGTTATTAAAAGTAAATTATTTAAATTATATTTGTCTTCCACGTAATTTATTTTTAATTTATAATTCTATAAAATTAAACTAAAAAATAATTAAAATGAATATTTAAAATTATAATGAATACAAATAAAATTGAAATTTATTATTTATTATTCAGGATATACTACTTTAATGGTTTAAGTATTTAGGTGTTTTGGGGTTTAGTGATTTAAGTGTTTAGGACTTTAGTGATTTATAGTTTTTATTTAAAGAATAAAAAATAAAAAATTAAATTTTTTGATTTTTTAATTTATGAAGGTTATAACCTTTGAAAATATAATAATGTTTAATTTTTTTTAAATGTTAATATAATATTTAGTTATAATAATCTTAATAATTATATATAATTTAAACTCAATATAAATAATTTTATTAATAGATATTATAATAATGATCAATAAAAAATTAATAAACTATTATAAATAAGAATGAAATAAATTAAAATATAATTTCAAAAACTAAAATGATTCAAAATCAAAATAAAATATATTACAAAATAAAAAAAATTATTTTTAAAATTTTGATTCTTTTTAAGTATATATTTTTTTTGATAAAAAATAAATTATTTAAAATAGATCTGTCTTACTAATAATTTATTTTGTAATTAATATTTCTATAAAAATAAACTGATAAATAATTAAAAAAAAATTAAAATTATACTTAATAAAAATTAAAATGAGATTTATAATTTATTATTAATGTATACCAAATTAATAGTTTAATTATTTATAAGATTTTCATTTAGGAGTTTAGCGATTTATGTTTTTAGGCATTTAGTGGTTTATAGGTTTTATTTAAACAATAAAAATAACTAAAAAAAATTTGTAATTTTTTGTCCTTTTCATAGGTTATAATATTATATAATATTTAGTTATAATAATATTTAAAATATAATAATATTTTAAATATTTATAATATTTATAATATCATATAATAATATATGATATATAAAAATATTTATTAATTTCCTAGGTTATAACCTTTGAAAATATAATAATATTTAAAATTTTTTGAAATGTGAATACAATATTTAGTTATAATAATTTTAATAATTATATATCATATAAATTCAATATAAACAATTTTATTGATAGATATTATAAAAATGATCAAAAATTAAATTAATAAACTATTAATAATAAGATTAAAAATAATTAAAAAATATTTACAAAACCCAAATTGATTCAAAATTAAAGTAAAAAATATTAATGGATAATAATTTTTAATTTTTAAATTTTTACTTATTTTATAAGCGTATATATTTTTTTAATTAAAAATAAATTATTAAATTATCTTTGTCGCACTCATAATTTATTTTGTAATAAATATTTCTATAAAAATAAACTTATAAATAATTAAAATGAATATTTAAAATAATAATAAATTGAAATATAAATTAGATTTCTTAATTATTAAGTAGCATATAGCGGTTTAATGGTTTATGTATTTAGGCATTACGGGCCTTAGGAGTTTACTGATTTAACAATGTATGCATTTATTGGTTTATATGTTTTATTTAAAAATTAAAATAACAAAATATTTATTTTTATTATTTTTTGATATTTTCAAAGGTTATAACCTTTGAAAATATAATAATTTTTAAATTTTTTTCAAAAGTGAATTCATTATTTCATTATAATAATCATTATATTTATATATCATATAAATTCAATATAAACACTTTTATAGATAAATATTCTAATAATGATCAAAAAATAAATTAATAATCTATTATTAATAAGATAGATATCAATTAAAATATAATAAAAAATCCTAAAATGATTCAGAAGAAATCAAAATATATTACTATATAATAATTTGTTGTTTTGAAATTTTTTTTCTTTTAAAAAGTTTATCCATATTTTTTTGATTAAAATTAATTTATATAAATTATATTTGTCCAAATCATAATTTATTTTTTAATTAATATTTATATAAAAATAAACAAATAAATAATTAAAATGAATATTTAAAATTATAATGAAAAAAATATATATTGAGATTTATTCGTTATTATTTTGGGTATACCAGTCTAATTTAAATTATATCTATCTCACTAATAATTTATTTTGTAATTAATATCTCTATAAAAATAAACTTATATATAATTAAAATAAAAATTTAAAATTATACTGAATAAAAATTAAATGAGATTTATGAATTATTATAATGTATACCAATTTAATATTTTAAGTATTTAGAGGTTTTTTCATTTACGACTTTAGCGAATTATATTTTTAGGCATTTAGTGGTTTATAGGTTTTATTTAAATAATGAAATAATGAAAAAAAAATTTTATATTTTTTCACATTTTCAAAGGTTATAACCTTTGAAAATATAATAATTTTATATTTTTTAAAAATGTGAATACAATATTTAGTAATAATAATCATTATAATTTTATATAATAAAAACTAAATATAAACAATTTTATTGATAGATAGCATATCAATTATCAAAAAATAAATTAATATGCTATTATTAATATGATAGATATAAATTAAAATTTAATTGCAAAACCTAAAATTATTCAAAATCAAAGTAAAATTTATTATCAAGTAATAATTTTTGTTTTTTAGTTTTTGCTTCTTTTTATAAGCTTATATTTTTTTTTGATTAAAAATAAATTATTTAAATTATATTTAAGGTTTACGAGTTTAAAGTTTTAAGTATTTAGGGGCTTTTGTGTTTAGGAGTTTATAGAATTAAGTGTTTAGGCATTTAGTGGTCCATAACCTTTATTTAAACAATGATATAACAAAAAATTTATTTTTATTTTTTTTAATAATTTTTGAAGGTTATAACCTTTGAAAATATAAAAATTTCTAAATTTTTTTCAAATGTAAATATAATATTTAGTTATAATAATCTTAATAAATATAAGTCATTTAAATTCAATATAATTAATCACTTTGCTAGATATTATAATAATGATCAATAAATAAATTAATAAACTATTATTAATAAGATAGATATTATTTAAAATATAATTGCAAAATCTAAATTTATTCAAAATCAAAGTATATATTACTAAATAATAATTTTTTTAATATTTTGCTTTTTTTATAAGTTTATATTTTTGTTATTAAAAATAAATTATTTAAATTATATTTGTCTTCCTCATAAATTATTTTGTAATTTTTTATTCTATAAAAATAAACTAATAAATAATTAAAATAAATATTTAAATTTATAATGAATACAAATAAAATTGAGATTTATTATTTATTATTCAGGATATACAGGTTTATGGTTTAAGTATTTAGGTGTTTTTGGGTTTAGTCAATTAAGTGTTTATGCCTTAATTGAATTTATCTAATTTCTAAAGGTTATAACCTTTGAAAATATAATTGCAAAATCTACAATTATTCAAAATTAAATTAATATAAATTACTAAATAATAATATTTTGTTTTAAAAATTTTGCCTCTTTTTATGATATTATATTTTTTTGATGAAAAATAAATTATTTATATTATATCGGTCTCACTAATAATTTATTTTGTAATTAATATTTCTATAAAAATAAACTGATAAATAATTAAAATGAATATTTAAATTATAATAAATACTAATAAAAATGAGATTTATTATTTATTATTTAGAGTATACTAATTTAAAGGCTTATGTATTTATGGGCTTCAGGGTTTAGGAGTTTAGTCATTAAGAATTTAGGTATTTTGTGGTTTATAGATTTTATTTAAAAAATCTAAAAACAAAAAATTCATTTTTTTATTTTTTCTTATTTTCAAAGGTTATAACCTTTGACAACTTAATAATTTTTAAATTTTTTTAAAATGTGAAAATATTATTTTGTTATAATAATCTAAATAATTATATATTATGTAAATTCAATATAAATAATTTTTTTATAGATATTATGATGACGATAATAAAATAAATTAATAAACTATTATTAATTTATTTTATAATAAATATTTATATTAAAATAAACTAATAAATAATTAAAATAATATTTAAAACTATAATAAATAGAAAGTTAAATTAGATTTATTAATTATTATGTATTATATAGCAGTTTAATGGTTTATGTATTTAGGTATTACGGGGTTTAGGTGTTTACTAATTTAATTGTTTATGCATTTAGTGGTTTATAGGTTTTATTTAAAAAATAAAATAACAAAACATTTAGTTTTATTATTTTTTGATATTTTCAAAGGTTATAACCTTTGAAAATTTAATAATTTTTAAATTTTTTTCCAAAGCGAATTCAATATTTAGTTATAATAATTATTATATTTATATATCATATAAATTCAACATAAACAATTTTAGTGATAAATAATCTGATAATGATCAAAAAATAAATTAATACTCAATTATTAATAAGATAGATATCTATTAAAATATAATTACAAAACATAAAATGATTCATACGCAAAGCAAAATATATTACTATATAATAATTTTTGGTTTTGAAATTTTTTTTATTTTAAAAAGTTTATCTATATTTTTTTGATTAAAAATAATTTACATAAATTATATTTGTCTAACTCATAATTTGTTTTTTAATTAATATTTATATAAAAATAAAAAATTAATAATTAAAATGAATATTAAAAATTATAATGAAAAAAAATGAGATTTATTATTTCTTATTTAGGGTATACCGCTTTAATTTAAGTTATATCTGTCTCACTAATAATTTATTTTGTAATTAATATTTCTATAAAAATAAATTGATAAATAATTAAAATAAAAATTTAAAATTATACTGAATGTAAATTAAAATGACATTTATGATTTATTATTAATGTATACCAGTTTAATAGTTTAAGTATTTTGACGTTTTGTCGTTTAGGAGTTTAGCAATTTATGTTTTTAGGCATTTAGTGATTTATATGTTTTATTTAAATAATAAAATAAGAAAAAAAATTGTAATTCTTTGTCATTTACAAATGTTATAACCTTTGAAAATTTATAAATATTTAAATTTTTTTGAAATTTGAATATAATATTTAGTTATAATAATTTTAATAATTCTATATCATATAAAATAAATATAAACAATTTTATTGTTAGATATTATAATAATGATCAAAAATTAAATAAAAAAACTATTTATAATATGATAGATATTAATTAAAATATATTTACAAAACCCAAATTGATTCAAAATTAAAGTAAAATATATTAGTTGTTAATAATTTTAATTTTTAATAATACTTCTTTTAAAACTGTATATATTTTTTTTGATTAAAAATAAATTATTTAAATTATATGTGTCACACTCATAATTTATTATGTAATAAAAATTTATATAAAAATAAACTAATACATAATTAAAATGAATATTTAAAATAATAATAAATTGAAATAAAAATTAAATTTATTAATTATTAAATAGTATATAGTGGTTTAATGGTTTATGTATTTAGGCATTATGGGGTTTAAGAGTTTACTGATATAACTATGTATGCATTTAGTGGTTTATAGATTTTATTTAAAAAATAAAATAACAAAAAAATTATTTTTATTATTTTTTCATATTTCCAAAGGTTATAAACCTTTGGAAATATGATAATTTTTAAATTTTTTTCAAAAGTTAATTCTATATTTAGTTATAAATATCATTATATTTATATATCATATAAATTCAATATCAAATAATTTTATTGATAACTACTTCCTACTAATGATCAAAAAATACCCATTAATAATCTATTACATTAACTAGATAGCTTATCAATTACAAACAAACGACCCTATATATATATTTAACACTAATAATACTAAAAATCAAATGATTCAGAAGCAATAGCAAAAATAATTTACTATTAAAATAATTTTTTGTTTAGATATTTTTTCTTTTAAAAAGTTTATCTATCAAATTTTGATGAAAATAATATATATATATTAAAGTGTCTACCATTTATTTTTAATTAATTTTTATTTATAAATAAACAATAACTAATTAAAATGAATATTTAATTATAATTGAAAAAAATAAGGTTTATTATTTATTATTTAGGGATA
>JAREIK010008039.1:0-23789 GCA_029783825.1 Sapria himalayana | reverse complement strand
TTTATTATTTTATGATATTTCCAAAGGTTATTTTCGGTTCCGATGGTTATTTTATTTTTTTATTTTTAAATATTTATTAATAGATGATAATAAATAATATATTTATATATCATATTTCAACATAAATAATTTTAGTGATAAATATTCTAATAATGATCAAAAATAAATTAATAACTATTATTAATAAGATAGATATCAATTAAAATAATTACAAAACATAAAAGGATTCATAAGGAAAGCAAAATATATTACTATATAATAATTTTTGTTTTAAAATTTTTTTATTTTAAAAAGTTTATCTATATTCTTTTGATTAAAAATAATTTACATAAATTATATTTGTCTAACTCATAATTTATTTTTTAATTAATATTTATATAAAATAAAAAATTAATAATTAAAATGAATATTAACAATTATAATGAAAAAAAAATTAGATTAATTATTTATTATTTATTTTTAAGGGTATACCGGTTTAATTTAAATTATATCTTCTCACTAAAATTTTTTTGTAATTAATATTTCTATAAAAATAACTGATAATTAATTAAATAAAAATTTAAAATATCCTGAATAAAATTAACAAATGAGATTTATGATATATTATTAAGTATACCCCCAATTGCTTAATGGTTAAGTATTTTTTAGTTTTTGTCGTTTAGGAGGTTAGCGATTTATGTTTTTAGCATTTAGTTATTTATAGGTTTTATTAACATACAATACAAAAAAAAATTGTAATTTTTTGTCTTTTCAAAGTGTTTAACCTTTGAAAACTGTAATAATATTTAAAATTTTTAGAAATTTGAATACAATAATTTAGTTATAATAATTTTAATAATTCTATATCATATAAAATAAATAAAAACAATTATATCGATAGATATTATAATAATGATCAAAATTAAATTAATAAATTATTTATAATAAGATAGATATTAATTAAAAAATATTTACAAAACCCAAATTGATTCAAAATTAAAGTAAAATTTATTAGTTGATAATAATTTTTAATTTTTAATAATACTTCTTTTATACTTCTTTAAAAGCATATATATATTTTTTGATTAAAAAAAAATTTAAATTATTTGTGTCGCACTAATAATTTATTTTGTAATAAAAATTCCACTAAAAATAAACTCATAAATAATTAAAATGAATATTTAAAATAATAATAAATTGAAAGAAAAATTAAATTTATTAATTATTAAGTAGTATATAGCGGTTTAATGGTTTATGTATTTAGGCATTAAATGGTTTAGAAATTTACTGATATAACTGTGTATGCATTTAGTGGTTATAGGTTTATTTAAAAAATAAAATAACAAAAAATTTATTTTTAATATTTTTTTATATTTCCAAGGTTTATAACCTTTGGAAATATAATAATTTTAAATTTTTTTTCAAAAGTGAATACAATATTTAGTTATAATAATCATTTTATTTATATATCATATAAATTCAATATAACCAATTTTATTGATAAATATTCTAATAATGATGAAAAAAATAACTTATTAATCTATTAATAATAAGATAGATATCAATGAAAATATAATTACAAAAATTAAAAATGATTCAGAAGGAAAGCAAAATATATTACTATATAATATTTTTTTGTTTTGAAATAATTTTTTCTTTTAAAAAGTTTATCTATAATTTTTTGATTAAAAATAATTTACATAAATTATATTTGTGTAACTCATAATTATTTTGTAATTAATATTTATATAAAAATAAACAAATAAATAATTAAAATGAATATTTTAAATTATAATTAAAAAAATAATATTGAGATTTATTATTTATTATTTAGGGTTACCGGTTCAAAAGGATTATTATTTAGTATTTATGGTTTTACAGATTTAGGAGTTATTTAATTAAGTGTTTAGGTATTAGTGGTTTATAGGTTTTATTTAAACAATGAAATATCAAAAAAATCTTTTTTTTTATTTTTTATCATTTTCAAATGTTATAATCTTTGAAAATATAATAATTTTAAAATTATTTTCGAAAGGAATTCAAAATTTATTTATAATAATCATTATATTTAAATATCATTTAAATTCAATATAAATAATTTTATTGATAAATATTCTAATAATGATCAAAAAAAAATTAATAATTTATTATTAATAAGATAGATATCAATTAAATTATAATTACAAAACCAATAATGATTCAGAAGCAGAGCAAATTATATTATTATATAATAATTTTGTGTTTTTAATTTTTTTTTCTTTTAATAAATTTATCTATATTCTTTTTGATGAAAAATAATTTATATAAATTATAATTGTCTAACTCATAATTTATTGTGTAATTAATAATTATATAAAAATAAACAAATAAATAATTAAAATAAATATTAAAATTATAATGAAAAAAATAAAAATGAGATTTATTATTTATTATTTAGGATATACCTGTTTAAAAAATTATCTATTTAGGGTTTTCAAGATTTAGAAGTTATTGATTTAAGTATATAGGGCATTTAGTGGTTTATAGGCTTTATTTAAACAATGAAATAACAAATATATTATTTTTGATATTTTTTCAAATTTTCAAAATTATAACCTTTGAAAATATAATAATTTTAAAATTTTTTAAAAATGTGAATACAATATTTAGTAAGAATAATTATTATAACAATATATAATATACACTAAATATAAACAATTTTATTGATAGATATTATATCAATTATAAAAAAATAAATTAATAAACTATTATTAATATGATAGATATAAATTTAAATTTAATTACAAAAACTAAAATGATTAAAAATCAAAGTAAATTTATTACTAAATAATAATTTTTGTTTTTTAGTTTTTGCCTCATTTTATAAGATTATATATTTTTTTTGATAAAAAATAAATTATTTAAATTATATTTGTATAACTCATAATTTATTTTGTAATTAATATTTAAATAAATTATTTAAATTATATTTAAGGTTTACGAGTTTAAAGGTTTAAGTATTTAGGGGCTTCGGGGTTTAAGAGTTTAGAAATTTATGTGTTTAGGTATTTAATGGTTTATAAGTTTTATTTAAACAATGATATAACAAAAAATTTATTTGTTGTTATTTTTTCTCATTTTCTAAGGTTATAACCTTAGAAAATATAACAATTTTTAAACTTTTTTTAAATGTGAATACTATATTTAGTTTTGATAATATTAATAATTATATATCATATAAATTCAATATGAACAATTATATTGATAGATATTATATTAATGATCAAAAAATAAATTAATAAACTATTATAAATAAGATACATATTATTTAAAATATATTTGCAAAATCAATATTTAATCAAAATCAAAGTAAAATAAATTGCTAAATAATAATGTTTTTGATGTTTTTCTTCTTTTTATAAGTTTACATTTTTTGTTCTTAAAAGTATATTATTTAAATTATATTTCTCTTCCTCATAATATATTTTTTAATTTATAATTCTATAAACATAAACTAAAAAATAATTAAAATGAATATTTAAAATTATAATGAATACAAATAAAAGTGAGATTTATTATATATTATTCTGGATATATAGTTTTAATGGTTTAGGTATTTAGGTCTTTTGGGGTTTAGTGATTTAAGTGCTTATGCCTTTAGATATTTATAGTTTTTATTTAAAGAATGAAAAACAAAAAAAATTAATTTTTTATTTTTTTTTAATTTTTGAAGGTTATAACCTTTGAAAATATAATAATTTTTAATTTTTTTTAAATGTGAATATAATATTTAGTTATAATAATCTTAATAATTATATATAATTTAAACTTTATATAAATAATTTTATTAATAGATATTATAATAATGTTCAATAAATAATTAAGAAACTATTATTAAAAAGAATGATATAAATTAAAATATAAATGAAAAATCTGAAATGATACAAAATCAAAATAAAATATTTTACTAAATAATAAATTTTTGTTTTTAAAATTGTGCCTAATTTTATAAGCTTATATATTTTTTTGATGAAATATAAATTATTTAAATTATATCTGTCTCACTAAATATTTAATTTGTAATTAATATTTCTATAAAAATAAACTGATAAATAATTAAAATAAGAATTAAAAATTATACTGAATAAAAATTAAAATGAGATTTATGATTTATTATTAATCTATACTAGTTTAATGGTTTTGAGATTTAAAATTTTCTGAAATGTGAATCCAATATTTAATTATAATATTATTAATAATCATACATTATATAAATTCAATATAAATAATTTTATTGATAGTTATTATAATAATGATCAAAAATTAAATTATTAAACTATTAATAATAAGATAGATATTCTTTAAAAAATATTTACAAAACCAAATTGATTCAAAAATAAAGTAAAATATATTATTGAATAAATTTTTAATTTTTAAATTTTACTTCTTTTATAAGCGTATATATTTTTTTTAATTAAAAATAAATTATTTAAATTATATTTGTCTTATTCATAATTTATTTTGTAATAAATATTTCTATAAAAATAAACTAATAAAAAATTAAATTAATATTTAAAATTATAATAAATATAAATAAATATAAAAAATATTAATTATTATGTATTATATAGTGGTTTAATGGTTTATGTATTTAGGCATTATGGGGTTTAGGAGTTTACTGATATAATTATGTATGCATTTAGTTGTTTATAAGTTTTATTAAAAAATAAAATAAAATAAAATTTATTTTTATTATTTTTTCATATTTTCAAAGGTTATAACCTTTGAAAATATAATAATTTTTAAATTTTTTTCAAAAGTGTATTCAATATTTAGTTATAATAATAATTATATTTATATATCATATAAATTAGAAATAAACAATTTTATTGATAAATATTCTAATAGTGATCAAAAAATAAATTAATAAACAATTATTAATAAGATAAATATCAATTAAAATATAATTACAAAACCTAAAATGATTCAGAAGGAGAGCAAAATCTATTATTATATAATAAATTTTAGTTTTAAAATTTTTTATTATTTTTATAAGTTTATCTATATTTTTCGATGAAAAATAATTTATATAAATTATATTTGTCTAACTCATAATTTATTTTGTAATTAATATTAATATAAAAATAAACGAATAAATAATTAAAATGAATATTTAAAATTATAATGAAAAAAGTAATATTCAGATTTATTATTTATTATTTAGGGTTACTTGTTTAAAAGGATTATTATTTATTATTTTATGTTTTAAAGATTTAGGAGTTATTGAATTAAGTATTTAGGCATTTAGTGGTTTATAGGTTTTATTTAAACAATGAAATATCAAAAAGATATATATTTTTTTTATTTTTTCACATTTTTAAAGGTTATAATCTTTGAAAATATAATAATTTTAAAATTTTTTTCAAAAATGAATTCAATATTTAGTTATAATAATCATTATATTTAAATATCAAATAATTTCAATATAAACAATTTTATTGATAAATATTCTAATAATGATCAAAAAATAAATTAATAATCTATTATTAATAAGATATATATCAATTAAAATATAATTACAAAACCAATAATGATTCATAAGCAAAGCAAATTTTCTTATTATATAATACTTTCTTGTTTTTATTTTTTTTTCTTTTAATAAGTTTATCTATATTTTTTTTGATGAAAAATAATTTATAAAAATTATAATTGTCTAACTCATAATTTATTTTATTATTAATATTTATATAAAATTAAACAAATAAATAATTAAAATGAATATATAAAATTATAATGAAAAAAATAAAAATGAGATTTCTTGTTTATTAGTTAAGATATATCTGATTAAAAAAATTTTGTATTTAGGGTTTTCGAGATTTAGAAGTTATTCATTTAAGTATTTAGGCATTTAGTCGTTTATAGGTTTTATTTAAACAATGAAATAACAAATAAATTATTTTTGATATTTTTTCAAAATTTCAAAGATTATAACCTTTGAAGATATAATAATTTTAAAATTTTTTAAAAATGTGAATACAATATTTAATAATAATAATTATTATAACAATATATAATATAAACTAAATATAAACAATTGTATTGATAGATATTATATCAATTATCAAAAAATAAATTAATAAACTATTATTAATATGATAGATATAAATTAAAAGTTAATTACACAAAACAAAAATGATTAAAAATCAAAGTAAATTTATTACTATATAATAATTTTTGTTTTTTAGTTTTTGGCTCATTTTATAAGATTATTTATTTTTTTGATAAAATATAAATTATTTAAATTATATTTGTATCACTCATAATTTATTTTGTAATTAATATTTCAATAAATTATTTAAATTATATTTAAGGTTTACGAGTTTAAAGGTTTAAGTATTTAGGGGCTTTGGAGTTTAGGAGTTTAGAGATTTATGTGTTTAGGTATTTAATGGTTTATAAGTTTTATTTAAACAATGATATAACAAAAAATTTATTTTTTGTTATTTTTTCTCATTTTTTAAGGTTATAACCTTAGAAAATATAACAATTTTTAAACTTTTTTTAAATGTGAATACTATATTTAGTTTTGATAATATTAATAATTATATATCATATAAATTCAATATGAACAATTATATTGATAGATATTATATTAATGATCAAAAAATAAATTAATAAACTATTATAAATAAGATACATATTATTTAAAATATATTTGCAAAACCAAAATTTAATCAAAATCAAAGTAAAATAAATTACTAAATAATAATGTTTTTGATGTTTTGCTTCTTTTTATAAGTTTACATTTTTTGTTCTTAAAAGTATATTATTTAAATTATATTTCTCTTCCTCATAATATATTTTGTAATTTATAATTCTATAAACATAAACTAATAAATAATTAAAATGAATATTTAAAATTATAATGAATACAAATAAAAGTGAGATTTATTATTTATTATTCTGGATATACAGTTTTAATGGTTTAGGTATTTAGGTGTTTTTGGGTTTAGTGATTTAAGTGTTTATGCCTTTAGTTATTTATAGTTTTTATTTAAAGAATAAAAAAACAAAATATTAATTTTTTATTTTTTTTATTTTTTTAGGTTATAACCTTTGAAAATATAATAATTATTAATTCTTTTTAAATGTGAATATAATATTTAGTTATAATAATCTTAATAATTATATATAATGTAAACTCAATATAAATAATTTAATTAATAGATATTATAATAATGATCAATAAATAATTATAAATTATTATTAAAAAGAATGATATAAATTAAAATATAAATGAAAAATCAAAAATGATACAAAATCAACATAAAATATTTTACTAAATAATAAATTTTCGTTTTTAAAATTGTGCCTAATTTTATAAGCTTATATTTTTTTTGATGAAATATAAATTATTTAAATTATATCTGTCTCACTAATAATTTAATTTGTAATTAATATTTCTATAAAAATAAACTGATAAATAATTAAAATAAAAATTTAAAATTATACTGAATAAAAATTAAAATGAGATTTATAAATTATTATTAATGTATATCAGTTTAATATTTTAAGTAGTTAGTGGTTTTTTCGTTTATGACGTTAGCGATTTATTTTTTTAGGCATTTAGTGGTTTATAGGTTTTATTTAAATAAAGTAATAACAAAAAACTTATTTTTGATATATTTTCATATATTCAAAGGTTATAACCTTTGAAAATATAATAATTTTAAAATTCTTTAAGAATGTGAATACAATATTTAGTAATAATAATCATTATAATTATATATAATATAAACTAAATATAAACAATTTTATTGATATATATGATATCAATTATCAAAAAGTAAATTAATATGCTATTATTAATATGATAGATATAAATTAAAATATAATTGCAAAACCTAAAAATATACAAAATCCAAGTAAAATTTATTTCTAAATAATAATTTTTTATTAGTTTTTGCTTCTTTTTATATGCTTATATTTTTTTTTGATGAAAAATAAATTATTTAAATTATATTTGTATCACTCATAATTTAGTTGGTAATTAATATTTTAATAAATTATTTAAATAATATTTAAGGTTTACGAGTTTAAAGTTTAAGTTTTTAGGGGCTTTTGTGTTTAGGTGTTTAGAGGTTTAAGTGTTTAGGCATTTAGTGGTCTATAAGTTTTATTTAAACAATGATATAGCAAAAAATTTATTTTTATTATTTTTTTAATTTTTGAAGGTTATAATCTTAGAAAATATAATAATTTTTTAATTTTTTTCAAATGTAAATATAATATTTAGTTATAATAATCTTAATAATTATAAGTCATATAAATTCAATATAAATAATTACATTGCTAGATATTATAATAATGATCAAAAAAATTTAATAAACAAGTATTAATAAGATAGATATTATTTAAAATATATTTGCTAAATCTAAATTTATTCAAAATCAAATTAAAATATATTACTTAATAATAATTTTTTTTAATGTTTTGCTTTTTTTATAACTTTATATTTTTGTTATTATAAATAAATTATTTAAATTAATTTGTCGCACTCATAATTTATTTTGTAAGTTATAATTCTATAATAATAAACTAATAAATAATTAAAATAATTATTTAAAATTATAATGAATACAAATAAAAATGAGATTTATTATTTATTATTCAGGATATACCGGTTTAATGGTTTAAGTATTTAGGCTTTTTTGAGTTTAGGAGTTTAGTGATTTAAGTGTTTAGACCTTTAGTGATTTATAGTTATTACCTAAAGAATTAAAAAAAATATATAATTTTTTGATTTTTTTAATTTTTGAAGGTTGTAACCTTTGAAAATATAAAAATTTTAAATTTTTTAAATGTGAATATAATATTTAGTTATAATAATCTTAATAATTATAAATATATAAACTAAATATAAAAGATTTTATTATTAGAAATTATAATAAAGATCAATAAATAAATTAATAAACTAGTATTAATAAGAATGATATAAATTAAAATATAATTGTATAATCTAATGATTCAAAATCAAAATAAGATATATTACTAAATAATAATTTTTTATTTTAAAAATTTTGCCATATTTTATAATCATATATATTTTTTTGATGAAAAATAAATTATTTAAATTATATCTGTCTCACTAATAATTTATTTTGTAATTAAAATTTCTATAAAAATAATTTGATAAATAATTAAAATGTATATAAAATTATAATGAATACTAATAAAAAGAGATATATGATTTATTATTTAGGGTATACCTATTAAATCATTTAAGTTTTTTGTGGTTTTAGGGGTTAAAAAATTTATTTTTTTATATGTTTGGACATTTAGGTGTTTATAAGTTTTATTTAATTAATGAAATAACAAAAAATTTATTTTTATGAATTTTCGTGATTTTCAAAGGTTATCATCATTGAAAATGAGATAAAATCACAAAAATAAATTTTTTGTTATTTTATTGTTTATATAAAACCTATAAAGTACTGAATGCCTAAATGCTTAAATCATTAAACACCTAAACCCCAAAACCCCAAAACCCTTAAATACCTATACATTTAAACCATCTTTAAAGGTTTAAGTATTTATAAATAATATATAAATATCTATCAATAAATAATAGTTTATTAATTCATTTTTTGATCATTATTATATTTATATTTATATTTAGTTTATTAATATCAAGAAATAAAATTGTTTATTTTTAATATACATGATATATAATTATTAAGTTTATTATAACTAAATATTGTATTAACAATTAGAAAAAATTTAAAAATTATTATATTTATAAAGGTTATAACCATCAAAAATGATAAAAATTTGAAAAATAATTTTTTTTGCTATTTCATGATTTAAATAAAACATATAAACTACTAAATGCCTAAACACTTAAATCACTAATCTCCTAAACTCTTAAATACTTAAACCATTAAACCGGTATACCCTAAATAATTAATCATAAATCTAATTTTTATTTGTATTCATTATAATTTTAATATTCATTTTAATTATTTATTAGTTTATTTTTATATAAATATTAATTGCAAAATAAAATTATGAATGAGACAAATATAATTTAAATAATTTATCTACATCAAAAAAATTTATAACCTTATAAAAAGAATCAAAAATTTAAAAATAAAAAATTATTATTTAGTAATATATTTTACTTTGATTTTGAATCATTTTAGGTTTTGCAAAAATATTTTAATTAATATCTATCTTATTAATAATAGTTTATTAATCTTTTTTATGATCAGAATTATAATATCGATCAATAAAATTATTTATATTAAATTTACATGATATTTAATTTTTATGATTATTATAATTAAATATTGTATTAACATTTGAAAAAAAATTAAAAATTATAATATTTTCAATGGTTAAAACCTTGAAAATGAGAAAAAAATCATAAAAATAATTTTTTTGTTATTTGATTATTTAAATAAAACCTATAAACCACAAAATACCTTAATACTTAAATTACTAAACTCCTAAACTCTGATACTGCTACACCACACACACATAGCGAAGGACCACAGTACACACGTGCACATATTTTTGTCCATTTTGGCGTAGCATTTAGAGGGGCTAGCAAGTTCTATAAGCAGCCAAAAGTATGGGCCACCGGCTTGTAGAGGGACCCTCTAGCAGGCCGGGATGATAACATTAAGACAACTGACGAGACCGAGCAAAGTGGTTGAGAGTAAACTCAAGAGTAGCTAGGAGTGGGTCCCACTAACCGTATCAGGGAGCATAGAGGGCCACCCAACCATCGCCCAACAGGAGTAGCGGGTAATCCATGATTAATTGGAGAGCCGGAAAAATTTGAAGCATCACCAAGCAGGGCCAGTAAGTAATGGAATCCAGACCAGCCACACGGCAGCGAAAGTTTCAAACTTGTAGTTTATGTTTGTAGTCTTTTTTGTATTTTGGACTTTGTATGCACCATGTACTTGTAGAGATGGATCATGACAAACTCACAAACATAAACTTGTCTTTACTCTATGTAGCATGCAATGAGGGCAACTAGAGCCATGAGTATATCTAAGAGGGGCCAACTAATGCATTTTGTAAATACATAATAGGCGATTCTATACTCCCAGGAGCAAAAGATCCATATTTATAGCATTTTTGTAATTTTACTTCTATTCTAGCTTTGTCGTAAATGTTGATAAATAGACTATGAGATGGACTTCATCACACATGCACACCGATGCATGCATATTTTTTGATATTTTGTTGGTGCAACATACAGCCACTTCTTGGAGCTCGAGGAAGAAGCTTTCTAACCCAAGAGATACTCTTTAGAGGATCATTGGAGCAAAAGAATGTGGAATTCATAGGTGAGAATGAATTGACAAAGTGCCGTAGATATGGGCTTGTGGATTTATAGGTATTCAGTTTTACATGTATTCCATTGCATAGCAATGACATAGGCAAGCCCTTGATGCTGCATGTCACACACATGCACAATCTTATATTTGCATAGCTTTAATATGGTGCATCATTCAGGTTCTTCCAAAAGGCTTGGACAAATCCTAATGGAAAGGACACAGTGCGCATAATGACTCAATGCCAACTCTGAAGTCCGGGAATGCCAGGTGATTTTAGTTGTATTCGCACGCTTGGAATTATTAGGTATTATGTTTTTTTATGTATTTTATGCATATAATCATTAAGGTACATAGGATTTGGTGGGCTGGCCTAAATTAGTCTGTTTTTTAGTCTTTTGTAAGTTGTGTGCCTAAATGATAAATAAAGTGTGTATTTTCCAAAAAAAACAAAAAAAAACCATAAACCCTAAACTTTAAATCCTGAACCTTAAACCATAAACTATAACCCTAATCCCTAAATTCTAAATCCTAAATCTCATGTTTTACACTTTTATAATCAAATGACTAAGTATTAAATTTAAATTTAGATTCACAACTTTTAGGAATGTCAGAGATTTATCTTTTTGTATATGTAACACAAAGTCATGACTCAAGGGGTGAGTTATGGATTGAGTCTCTTTCTTGCTTTATATTATTGTAGAAATAGCAATGGTCATGATTGTATATTTTGTCTCTAGAACACAAAATCATATCGATGAGAATATGCCATAACTTGTGTCTCTCTGTTGAACATATTGTTATGGCACTAAAAATGATCATGAATACATATTTAATCACTATAATACTAGGTCACAGTATTGGATATGACCATAGCTTGTGCATTTTATCTTTATATTGCAAAGTCATTACACTAGGAATGATTGTAACTTTGGACATTCCTCAAGAGCAAAAGTCATGATCCTAGAAATAGTTAAAGCTCGAGTATTACTCTTTATAACTTTCTATAGCTAAAATTCTTGGTATTGAAAATATCACTATGGCTGTTTCGTTTGATTTGTGACCTCAAGTGTCAATATGCAAGACTAAGATTTAGAGCAATTATTAAAACCTTTTATACATTTGAATATGATTCATTTACACCTTTTTGGGTATTGTGAACTTGTATACATAACTCATTTAATATAAAAAGAAAGAAATGATACTTTTCATATCCAAGAGGATATAAAAAAAAGGCTTAGACATGCCAATAAATTAAATTTTTTGATTCTTGATTGAAAGAGAGTCCATACTTCTTGCCCTGCTCAAACTGCCTAGGGGCTAGTTTGCTCTAATAGGCTACAAGGTGGTTTTTTTAGAGGAAAAGTATGTTTTAAAAATATTGCTTTGAGTGTGTGCATGAGAGATATTTTAGAAGAAATTACAATAATCAATATAAATAGCATCCTCGACAACTAGCTATTTTAACACATAGGGGTACAACTTTGGTTTAGTCTGTTAGCGTGCATGAGTCAAATTACCTTTGATAGCCCAGTGATTCAACATCAAATTTGATGAGACATAATAGAGATAAAGTAAAAGCTCCTTTTATTTTGGTTAGATCTTTAGCAATCATTCTAGAGTTGAGAGAGGAACAAAATAAATTATTTTAATTATTCAGTATAATTTTAATTTTTATTTTAATTATTTATCAGTTTATTTTTATAGAAATATTAATTACAAAATAAATTATTAGTGAGACAGATCTAATTTAAATTAAACCGGTATATCCTAAATAATAAATAATAAATCTCATTTTTTTTTCATTTTAATTTTAATTATTCAAATTTAATTATTTATTTGTTTATTTTTATATAAATATTAATTACAAAATAAATTGAGTTACACAAATATAATTTATATAAATTTTTTTTAATTAAATAATATAGATAAACTTTTTAAAAGAAAAAAAATATTGCAAAACAATAAATTATTATATAGTAATATATATTTTGCTTTGCTTCTGAATCACTTTAGGTTTTGTAAATATATTTTAATTGATATCTATCTTATTAATAATAGATTATTAAGTTATTTTTTCATCATTATTAGAATATTTATTAATAAAAATATTTATATTGAAATTATATGATATAAAATATAATGATTATTATAACTAAATATTGAATTCACTTTTGAAAAAAATTTAAAAATTATTATATTTTCAAAGGTTACCTTAAAAAATGAGAACAAATAATATAAATAAATTTTTTGTTATTTCATTTTTTAAATAAAATTTTTAGATCATTAAATGCTTACTTACTTTAATTAGTAAGCTCATAAATCCCGAAGCCCCTAAATACATAAAACTTTTAACAGCTATATACCACTTAATAAATAATAAATCTTATTTTTATTTCTATTTATTATAATTTTAAATATTAATTTTAATTATTTATAGTTTAATTTTTTAGAAAAATTAATTAAAAAATAAATTTCAAGTGAGACAAATATTATTTAAATAATTTATTTTAATAAAAAAAATATAAGCTTATAAAAAGAAGGAAAATTATAAAAATTAAATATTATTATTTAGTAATATATTTTGATTTGATTTTGAATCATTTTGTGTTATGTAAATATATTTTAATTAATATTAATATTATTAATAATAGTTTATTAATTTAATTTTTGATCATTATTATAATATCTATCATTAAAATTATTTATATTGAATTTATATGATATATAATTAGTAAGATTAATATAATTATACATGGTATTCACATTTCAAAAAAATTTAAAAATTATTTTATTTTTATTATATAAATAAAACCTATATACCACAAAATAATCAAATCATTAAACCGGTATACCATATATAATAAATCATAAATCTCATTTTAATTTGTATTCAATATAATTTTAAATATTCATTTTAATTATTTATTAGTTTATTTTTTATAGAAATATCAATCACAAAATAAAAAAGGAGTGAGACAAATATAATTTTAATAATTTATTTTTAATCATAAAAAAAATAAGCTTATATAAAGAAGTAAAAATTAAAAAACAAAAAATTATTATTTAGTAATATATTTTACTTTGTATTTGAATCATTATATATAGGTTTTGCAAATTATATTTTAATTGCGATCAATCTTATTAATAAAAGTTTATTAATTTATTATTTGATCATTTTTATAATATCGAACAACAAAATTACTTATATTCAATTAAAATGTCTTATAATTATTAAGTTATTATAACTAAATATTATATTTACATTTTAAAAAAATTTAAAAATTATTATATTTTCAAAGGATATAACCTTCAAAAATGATAAAAAATCACAAAAATAATTTTTTATTATTTTATTATTTAAATAAAACTTATAAACCACTAAATGACTAAACATTTAAATCTCTAGACTCCTAAACCCCGAAACCCCCTAAATACTTAAACCATTAAACCTATATAACCTAAATAATAAATAATAAATAATAAATCTCATTTTTATTTGTATTCATTATAATTTTAATTATTCATTTTAATTATTTTTTAGTTTATTTTTATAGAAATATTAATTACAAAATAAATAATGAATTAGAAAGATATAATTTAAATAAATTATTTTTTATGAAAAAAAATAAGCTTATAAAAATAAACAAAATTTCAAAAATATAAAATTTTATTTAGTAATATAATTTACTTTGATTTTGAATTATAAAGGGTTCTACAAATATATTTTAATTAATATCTATCTTATTAATAATAGTTTATTAATTTATTTTTTGATCATTATTATAATATATATTAATACATTTTTTATATTGAATCTACCACAAATATAATTATTAAGATTTTTATAACTAAGTATTGTATTCATATTTTAAAACTCTTAAAAAATTATTATATTTTTAAATGTTATAACATTTGAAAATCACGAAAATTCATAAAAATAAATTTTTTGTTATTTCATTGATTAAATAAAACCTATAAACATGAAAATGTGTAAACATATAAATCAATAAACTTTTTAACCCCAAAATAACAAAAAGCTTAAACAATTAAATAGTTATACCCTAAATAATAAATAATAAATCCTATTTTAATTAGTATTCATTATAATTTTAAATATACATTTTAATTATTTATTAGTTTAATTTTATAAAAATATATATTAAAAAACAAATTATTAGTGAGACAAATATAATTTAAATAATTTATTTTTCATCAAAAAATATATAGGCTTATAAATGGATACAGAAATTTAAAAATTTAAAATTAATATTTAGTAAAATATTTCACTTTGATTTTGAGTCATTTTAGGTTTTGCAAATATATTTTAAACAATATTTTTCTTATTAATAATTGGTTATTACTTTTTTATGATCATTATTATAATAAATATCAATAAAATAGTTTATATTGAATTTATATTATATATAATTATTATGATTATTATAACTTCATATTGTATTCACTTTTCAAAAAAAGAATTTAAAAATTATTATATTTTCAAAGGTTATAACGATCAAAAATGAGAAAAAATAACAAAAATAAATTTTTTGTTATTTTATTTTTTATATAAAACCTATAAACCACTAAATGACTAAATACTAAAATGACTAAATTCCTAAACCCCGAAGCCCATAAATACTTAAAACATTAAATTAGTATAGTCAAAATAATAAATCATAAATCTCAGTTTTATTAGTATTCATTATAATTTTAAATAATCATTTTAATTATTTATCAGTTTATTTTTATAGAAATATTAATTACAAAATAAATTATTAGTGAGACATATATAATTTAAATAATTTATTTTTCATCAAAAAATATGTTGATAAAAAGAGGCACAATTTTAAAAATAAAAAAATATTATTTAATAATCTATCTTATTTTGATTTTGAATCATTTTAGATTTTACAATTATATTTTAATTTATATCATTCTTATAAATACAAGTTTATTAATTTATTTATTGATCATTATTATAATATCTATAAATAAAATTATTTATATTGAGTTTACATTATATATAATTATTATGATTATTATAACTAAATATTATATTCACATTTAAAAAAAATTAAAATTATTATATTTTCAAAGGTTACAACCTTCAAAAATTAAAAAAAATCAAAAAATTAAATTTTTTGTTTTTTCATTCTAAAAATAAAACTATAAATCACTAAAGGTCTAAACAATTAAATCACTAAACTCCTAAACCACAAAACACCTAAATTCTTAAACCATTAAACTGGTATATCCTGAATAATAAATAATAAATCTCAATTTTATTTGTATTCATTATAATTTTAAATATTCATTTTAATTATTTAGTAGTTTATTATTATAGAATTATAAATTATAAAATAAATTATGAGTAAGCCAAATATAATTTAAATAATTTAATTTTAATTACAAAAATATAAACTTATAAAAAAAGCAAAACATTAAAAAAATTATTATTTAGTAATAAATTTTACTTTGATTTGAATAAATTTAGATTTTGCAAATACTTTTTAAATAATAACTATTTTATTAATAATAGTTTATTAATTTATTTTTTGATCATAATTATAATATCTAGCAATGTAATTATTTATATTGAATTTAAATGAATTATAATTATGAAGATTATTATAAATAAATATTATATTTACATTAGAAAAAATAATAAAAATAAATTTTTTGCTATATCATTGTTTATATAAAACTTATAAACCACTAAATGCATAAACACTTAAACATCTAAACTCTTAAAAACAAAAGCCCCTAAATACTTAATCCTTTAAACTCGTAACCTTAAATATAATTTAAATAATTTATTAAAATATTAATTACAAAATAAATTATGAGTGATACAAATATAATTTAAATAATTTATTTTTATCAAAAAAATATATAAGCTTATAAAAAGAAGCAAAAACTAAAAAACAAAAGTTTTTATTTTGTAATAAATTTTACTTGGATTTTGAATAATTTTAGGTTTTTCAATTATATTTTAATTTATATCCATAATAATAATAATAAAATAGTAAATTTTTTTTTGATAATTAATATCATATCTATCAATAAAATTTTTTATATTTAATTTATATTATATATAATTAAAATGATTATTATTACTAAATATTGTATTCACATTTTTAAAAAATTTTAAAATTATTATATTGTCAAATGTTATAACCTTTGAAAATGTGTTTAGGTATTTAGTGATTTAAATATTAATAAAATCATTAAAATGTATATATTTGGCTAAACCCTTAATTATCAAATGTGAATACCATGTATAATTATATAATAATTTAGTGATTCAAATTTAGTAAAATCAAATGTTATAATAAAATCAAATGTTATATATATTTGGCTAAACACATAAATTGCTAAACTATAATTCACATTTTAATAAAATCAAATGTTATAACCTTATATATTTTTTAATGAAAAATAAATTATTTAAATTATATTTGGCTAACTATTAATTTATTTTTTAATTTATATTTCAATAAAAATAAACTAATAAATAATTAAAATGTATATATAAAATTATAATGAATACTAATAAAAATGAGATTTATGATTTATTATTTCGGGTATACCTATTTAATGGTTTAAGTTTATTGTGGTTTTGGGGTTAATGAGATTATTGATTTATATGTTTGCAAATTTAGGTGTTTATAGGTTTGATTTAATCAATGAAATAACAAAAAATTTATTTTTATGAATTTTCATGCTTTTCAAATGTTATAACCTTTGAAAATATAATAATTTTTTAATAGTTCTAAAATATGAATACAATACTTAGTTATAATAATCATAATAATTATATTTGAGGTAAATTCAATATAAAAAATTTTATTAATATATATTATTTTGATGATCTAAAAAATTTAATAGTTATTTTTATATGCTTATATTTTTTTTATTAAAAATAAATTATTAAAATTATAGTTGTCTCACTGATTATTTATTTTGTAATTAATATTTCTATAAAAAATAAACTAATAAATAATTAAAATGAATATTTAAAATTATAATGAATACAAATTAAATGAGATTTATGATTTATTATATGTGGTATACTAGTTTAATGGTTTGATTATATAGGAGTTTTGTCGTTTAGGGGTTTATCAATTTATGTATTTAGGTATTTAGTGGTTTATAGGTTTTATTTATATAATAAAAATAAACAAAAAATTTTTTAGATTTTTTCTAATTTTCAAAGTTTATAAACTTTGAAAATAAGATAATTTTTAAAATTATTTGAAATTTGAATACTATGTATAATTTTATTAATCTTACTAATTATATATCATATAAATTCAATATAAATAATTTTAATGATTGATATTATAATAATGATCAAAAATTAAATTAAAAAACTTTTATTAATAATATAAATATTAATTAAACTATATTTACATAACACAAAATGATTCAAAATCAAATCAAAATATATTACTAAATAATAATATTTAATTTTTAAATTTGTTCTTCTTTTTATAAGCTTATATTTTTTTTGATTAAAAATAAATTTTTTAAATAATATTTGTCTTACTCGAAATTTATTTTATAATTAATTTTTTTATATATAATAAATAATTAAAATGAATATTTAAAATTATAATAAATAGAAATAAAATGAGATTTATTATTTATTAAGTAGTATATAGATGTTAAAATGTTTATGTATTTAGGGGTTTCGGGGTTTATGAGCTTACTAATTTAAGTAAGTAAGCATTTAATGGTCTATAGGTTTTATATAAAAAATAAAATAACTAATAATTTATTTTTAATAATTTTTCTAATTTTTTAAGAATATAACCTTTGAAAATATAATAATTTTTAAATTTTTTTCAAAAGTGAATACAAAATATATTTATAATAATCATAATAATTAGATATCATATAAATTCAATATAAACAATTTTATTGATAGATATGCTAATAATTATCAAAAAATAAATTAAAAATTTATTATTAATAAGATTTATATTATTTAAAATATAATATCCAAATCTAAAATAATTCAAAATCAAAGCAAAATATATTATTAAATAATACTTATTTATTTTAAAATTTTTATTTTTTTTATAAGCTTATGAATTTTTTGATGAAAAATAAATTTTATAAATTATATTTTTAACTTATAATTTATTTTATAATTTATACATATATAAATATAAAAAACTAAACAATCAAAATGAATTTTTTTAATTATAATGAAAACAAATAAAAATGAAATTTATTAATTATTATATAGGGTATACTGATTTCAAGCATTATATATATAGAGGTATCAGGATTTTGTAGTTTAGTGATTTAAATGCTTAGGCATTTAGTGGTGTATTGGTTTTATTTAAACAATAGAATAAAAAAGAAAAAATATTTTTTTTTATTTTTTAACATTTTCAAATGTTATAACCTTTGAAAATGTTATAATTTTTACATTTTTTTCAAAAGTGAATACAATATTTAGGTATAATAATCATTATATTTATATATCATATAAATTCAATATAAACATTTTTATTGATAAATATTCTAATAATGATGAAAAAATAGCTTAAAAATCTATTATTAATAAGATAGATGTCAATTAAAATATAATTACAAAACCTAAAATGATTCAGAAGCAAAGCAAAATATATAACTATATATTAATTTTTTATTTTGAAATTTTTTTTCTTTTAAAAAGTTTATCTATAATTTTTTGATGAAAAATAATTTATATAAAATATATTTGTGTAACTCATAAAGTATTTTGTAATTAATATTTATATAAAAATAAAGAAATAAATAATTAAAATGAATATTTAAAATTATAATTAAAAATAATGAGATTAATTATTTATTATTTAGGGTATACCGGTCTAATTTAAATTAGATCCGTCTTACTAATAATTTATTTTGAAATTAAAATATCTCTAAAAATAAATTGAAAATTAATTAAAATAAAAATTTAAAATGATACTAAATAAAAATTAAAATGATATTTATGATTTATTATTAATGTATACCATTTTAATCGTTTAAGTATTTAGAGGTTTTGTCCATTAAGAGTTTAGCGATTTAGGTTTTTAGGCATTTAGTGGTTTATTGGTTTTATTTAATCAATAAAATAACAAAAAAAAATTTATAATTTTTTCTCATTTCCTTAGGTTATAACCTTTAAAAATATAATAATATTTGAAATTTTTTGAAATGTGAATATAATATTTAATTATAATAATATTAATAATTATATATGATATAAATTCAATAGAAATAATTTTATTGATAGATATTATAATAATGATCAAAAATTAAATTAATAAACTATTAATAATAAGATAGATATTAATTAAAAAATATTTACATAACCCAAATTGATTCAAAATTAAAGTAAAATAGATTACTAGATAATAATTTCTATTTTTAAAATTTTTACTTCTTTTATAAGCGTATATATTTTTTTTGATTAAAAATAATTTATTTAAAATTATATTTGTCACACTCATAATTTATTTTATAATAAATATTTACATAAAAATAAACTAATAAATAATTAAAATGAATATTTAAAACTATATTAAATAGAAATTAAAATTAAATTTATTAATTTTTATGTATTATATAGCAATTTAATGGTTTATGTATTTAGGTATTACGGGGTTTAGGAGTTTACTAATTTAATTGTTTATGAATTTAGTGGTTTATAGGTTAAATTAAAAAAATAAAATAACAAAACATTTATTTTTATTATTTTTTGATATTTTCAAAGATTATAACCTTTGAAAATTTAATAATTTTTAAATTTTTTTCAAAAGTGAATTCAAAATTTAGTTATAATAATCATTATATTTATATATCAAATAAATTCAACATAAAGAATTTTAGTGATAAATATTCTAATAATGATCAAAAAATAAATTAATAATCTATTATTAATAAGATAGATATCAATATCAATATAAAATATAATTACAAAGCATAAAATGATTCATAAGCAAAGCAAAATATATGACTATATAAAAATTTTTTTTTTTGAATTTTTTTTAATTTAAAAAGTTTATCTATATTTTTATGATTAAAAATAAGTTAAATAATTATATTTGTCTAACTCATAATTTATTTTTTAATTAATATTTTTTTAAAAATAAAAAATTAATAATTAAAATGAATATTTAAAATTATAATGAAAAAAAATGAGATTTTTTATTTATTATTTAGTGTATACCAGTTTAATTTAAGTTATATCTGTCTCACTAATAATTTATTTTGTAATTAATATTTCTATAAAAATAAACTGATAAATAATTAAAATAAAAATTTAAAATTATACTGAATAAAAATTAAAATGATATTTATGATTTATTATTAATGTATACCAGTTTAATGGTTTAAGTATTTTGACGTTTTGTCGTTTAGAAGTTTAGCAATTAATGTTTTTAGGCATTTAGTGATTTATAGGTTTTATTTAAACAATAAAGTAAGAAAAAAAATTGGTAAATTTTTGTCAATTTAAAATCTTATAACTTTTGAAAATTTAATAATATTTAAAATTTTTTGAAATTTGAATACAATATTTAGTTATAATAATTTTAATAATTCTATATCATATAAAATAAATATAAACAATTTTATTGATAGAATATCTGATAATGATCAAAAATTAAATTAATAAACTATTAATAAAATGATAGATATTAATTAAAAAATATTTACAAAACCCAAATTGATTCAAAATTAAAGTAAAATATAATTCTGGATAATAATTTTAAATTTTTAAATTTTTATTTCTTTTATAAGCATATATTTTTTTTAAAAAAATAAATTAATTAAATTATGTTTGTCGCACTCATACTTTATTTTGTAATAAATATTTCTATAAAAATAAACTAATAAATAATTAAAATGAATATTTAAAATTTTAATAAAAAGAAATAAAAATTAGATTTAATAATTATTAAGTAGTATATAGAAGTGTAATAGTTTATGTATTTAGGCATTATGGGGTTTAGAAGTTTACTAATTAAACTATGTATGCATTTAGTGGTTTATAGTTTTTATTTCAAAAATAAAATAAAAAAAATTATTTTTATTATTTTTTGATATTTTCAAGGGTTATAACCCTTGATAATATAATAATTTTTAAATTTTTTTCAAAAAGTGAATAAATATTTATTTATAATAATCATTATAATTATATATCATATAAATTCAATATAAACAATTTTATGATAGATATTCTAATAATTATCTAAAATTAAATTTAAAATCTATTATGAATAACATTGATATTACTTAAAATATAATATCAAAACCTAAAATGATTTGAAAGCAAAGCAAAATATATTACTTAATAATAATTATTTGTTTTTAAATTTTTATTCATTTTATAAGCTTATCTATTTTTTGATGAAAAAAAATTTTTATAAATTATATTTTTAACTCATAATTTATTTTATAATTAATATATATATATATATATATATATATATAATACTAAATAATCAAAATAAATTTTTTAAATTATCATGAAAACAAATAAAAATGAGATTTATTAATTATTATTAAGGGTATACCAGTTTAAAGGATTTTCTAAATAGTGGTACCTGGATTTTGTTGTTTAGTGATTTAAGTGTTTAGGAATTTAGTGGTTTCTAGGTTTATTTAAACAATAAAATAACAAAAAAAATATTTTTTTTATTTTTCACATGTTAAAAGGTTATAATCTTTGAAAATATAATAATTATTAAATTTTTTTCAAAAGTGAATATACTATTTAGTTCTAATAATTATTAAATATATATATCATATAAATTCAATATAAACATTTTTATTGATAAATATTATAATAATGATAAAAAAATAATTTAATAATATATTATTAATACGTTAGATATCAATTAAAATATAATTACAAAACCTAAAATGATTCAGAAACAAAGCAAAATATATTACTATATAATAATTTTTTGTTTTAAGTTTTTTTATTCTCTAATTAGTTTATCTATTTTTTTTTGTTGAAAAATAATTTATATAAATTATATTTGAATAACTTATTCTTTATTTTGTAATTAATATTTATATAAAAATAAACAAATAAATAATTAAAATGAATATTTAAAATTATAATGAAAAAAAATGAAATTTATTATTTATTATTTAGAGTACACCGGTTATTTTAAATTATATCAGTCTCACTAATAATTTTTTGTTGTAATTAATATTTCTATAATAATAAACTGATAAATAATTAAAATAAAAATTTAAAATTATACTTAATAAAAATTAAATTGAGATTTATGATTCATTATTAATGTATACCAATTTAATGATTTTAGTATTTAAAGGTTTTTTCGTCTAGGAGTTTAGCAATTTATGTTTTTAGGCATTTAGTGGTTTATAGGTTTTATTTAAAAAATGAAATAATAAAATTTTTTTTTTTGATATTTTTTCTAATTTTTAAAGGTGTTATAACATTTGAAATATAATAATTTTAAA
>JAREIK010008038.1:0-28994 GCA_029783825.1 Sapria himalayana | reverse complement strand
GAGCATTGTTACAATCTAGACACTACCCTTATCCCTTTTACACCCATCTTTTCAAAAAATAAAATAAATCATTATACATTGAATGTGCTTGGAAGTTGACCATTTTCTTTTGTCCAACAATTTCAAATAGCTTCTACTGCTTTTGATATGAGCATGTTTCTTTAGAAGGAATTCTTACTTCATATTTTTTAAATTATGCCTATGTGTATTCTAGTTGCTAGGAGAGATCTCTTTTATTATTCTCCTTGTTGATTCTTCAGTGATAATCTTGTTTTACTTCCTACTTTGGCCTAAGTGAGTTTGTCTCTTTTGCTTTTCTCTACGAGAGATCATCCTGCTAGCTTTACTATGTCTCCTCTATATATTTATCCTAAAAATTCATCTCACGAGACTACTAAGAGCATATTCCTACCCTCGTTAATCTCGCATTTATTCCTTTTGTATAACCTGTCCTTACATCTACAAGATCAAATCCTCTCATCAAAGAACAAGTATAATAACTAAATTTCACTCATAATTCACTACTTGTCTGGATTTTTGTTGCTGGATGATATCAGATAATCTATAGCATAATAAAGCAAGCTATTATCTCATTTCATAGGGCCTGTGTGAACTTACTCTTGCTCCTGTCCTATTGCATTATTTTGTGCTTAACCTGTGCCTACTAAAAATAGGAAACCTGTATATCTGTAATGACATCTAGATATGCACAGAAAAAAGTAATACATGAAAAAATAAATGAAAAACTAGTGTATCTGTAATATTATACTGATTATCACATGAACAAAGTCAGAATGTTCAATGCAGTGTATCATCCTAACCTGCTACATATCTCACCGGGATTTTCATTAGTTACAATCCATGTTCCTACAAGAGATCTATAACATAAGTCAAACAAATGTCACTTGATAAAACCATATATGAGTTTCTTAACAATCCAGAGCAAATTATTTACTCATTCCAATGGTCGGGGTGAGCTTATAGTATAAATTTAAAATAAAAAAAAGGCAATATGACTGTATTTAAAAAAACCAAGAATCTCTATAACATCTCACATGAATAAAATAGTACATGAATAAAGCCAAAAATAAACCACTATATCTGAATTATCATACAAATTTTCACATGAATAAGCCATTAATGCTCAAGGCAGTATAGATTTTCAACCTACTGCACCTGGGGTTTTATCATCTCACCCGGGATTTTTTAGCATTTACATCCATTATATTCCTTGATAAAAACCATATATAATCTCTATCACCAAAAGCAAATTATGTTCTTCTCCCCACAAGGCCGGGGTGAGCTTATAGTAAAATTTCGAAGAAAAAGAAAAATTATTCATCATATCAATAATTTCTTATGCCCTAAAAGAAAAAGAATGAATGTATGTGTTGCATAATATAAAATGTTGTTTACCCATTCTCCTTAACTTTCGTGAACGTAGGAAGAGATGATTCATCTAATGCAAGGATACCTCTATATTTATTTGGAATATCTAATGCAACAAAGTCTTGATTTCCTAATTTATGTGTCTTTAGCTATCTTGTCGCCACGCTGCATTCCTTATAAATATGCTCAATGTTACCAATTAATTCCTTAGCTAGTAGCTTAATATCCTCTATCTCATTTATGTATTTTTATAATAATTTTTGTCCTTTAATAATTCCTATTAAGGTTAATGAGTCCACTTGAATTTGTATATTTTTTAAATTATTAGATTTGCATAATTTTAGATCTATCAGAAGAGTTAGCATTTCTGCTTGGAGGGGGGACTTGCTGTAAATTTTCTAGTGTATGTCCATAACATCTTGCCCTCTGAGTCTCTTAATATTCCACCACCTCCGACTATGCTTGTATCTCTTTTTAAAGTTCCATCTGTATTAAGAACCAAGTGGTTCTTTGAAGGTTTATTCCAGTGAACATTTATAAACCCCAGTGCTTTAGTTTCTAATGATCTTAATTTCCATCTGTCTATGTACTCTTTGTTATCTATGTTTGTAATCTTTTTTAATGGGAATGCTTCAGATATGGTTATAATTTCATTTTTAATATTTTGCTCTGCATCTTCTATTTTCATTTTATATTCTTAAACTGGCTTTTATTTCTAGCTTTCCATACGCACCATACTATTAGGGGTGGGATGGGGTTTTGCAGTCATCCTTGTGCAGATTTTTCGTAGGCATCTTCATCAATTTTTGGATTCTACTTTTAAGAGTTTGATTTTGGCATTTCAAGCCCATTTCTTTTTCAATTTTTTCCATATCTTTGAAGCTATATTTCCTTGTGAAAATAGGTGATTTGATGATTCAACATTTGTTTTGCAAAATTCACATCTGGAGGCTAAGCTTATGCCTTTTTTTGTATCAAAGTGTCTAATGGGGTGATGTTAGAGAATGCCTTCCATAAGAAAAAATGAATCTTGTATGAATTTTTATTGTTCCAGCAAAATTTCCACACTTCTTGTGAAGGCTTTTTGCTTCTAAATAGATTTTTGATTGATTTTAGGGTGAAGAGGCCTTCATCATTTAATTTTCTTTCCATCCAAATTTAGTTAGGACTGAGTGCTTAACCACTAAAATTTTTTGTTCTAATCATTGTTTCCATATTTAAGACTCCGTGCTAAGCTTTTTTATTTTGTTCGTGTCATTATTTTCCAATACTTAGCTAGTGTATATCTTTCCTAGAGATTGTTATCTTCTTTTATCTTCCACCATCTCTTACAGGACCATGCCTTCGCTAGGTGTTATAAACTAGAGAATCCAAGCCCCGCCTCTTCTTTTGGAAAGCATAAATCCTTCTATTTCTTTCAGTGCAATTTGTGCTTATTTTCTTTTTTGCCCCATAAAAACTACGAAATCTTTTTCTATCTTTTTAATAAATATTTAGAAGGCTGCATGACCATGAGATTGTGAATAGTATGCTTTGCAGTACATGTGTGATGAGGGTAACTCTCCCACACATGTTCAAGGAGTCTACCTTCTAGCCGGCAATCTTATTCCTTAGCTTATCTAAGAGCAAATCTAGGTGGATAGATTTAATTCTGCCTTCGTATAAAGAGTAGCCAAGATATGAAATTGCTCCTTTTTTGAATGAGAATCTTGTGGCTACTTCAATTCTGTGTATGAGACTTAAAGGTGCCTTTTTAGAAATTTTAAATTTCCATTTATTTCTGTTAACTTTAGACCAATTTCTTCTTCCATAATTTTAAAGATACCCATTAAGTTCTGTATTGATTTCTTGTTTTCATTGGTGAATAATATTATGTAATCTGCATATGTCAGACAACTTATCTATAAAGCATCTTTATATTGACTAAAAGGTTGTATATACCTTCTATCCATATATTTCTTAAGTATCATATACATAATTTTAGGTATATCTTAAAGAGTGTCGGGAATAAGGGGTCCCCTTGTCTTACCCATCGAGAAGGTTTAAACTCTTTACCTTTTTCTCCATTTATAATAATCCTAAACCTTTTGCTCGAAATACATCTAAAGATTAAATCAATCCATGCTTCTGCAAAGTCCATTTTCCTCATTGTGAAACATAATACTTTCTAATCTACTCTATCAAAAGATTTCAATAGATCTAATTTACATATGACATTGTGGCCTTTCAATTTGTGAGATAGATCTTTGATAAGTTCCTTAGCAAGGCAGTTATTTTTTATAATTAGTATGTTCTTCATAAAGCCTGATTGTTCATTTGATATGATGTTTGGAAGAACGAGACCTAACCTATTTTGTAGAAATTTCACTAGAATTTTGTAAATGGAATGGATAAGATAATGGGCGATAATCTTCTCCTTTTATTGGAATTTTCTTTTTAGGAATAAGAACTATGTGAGTTAGAGCCCATCATTTTTTTAATCTTGGCTCCACATAAGATCCATTAAATTGCTTGAACAATGTCTATTTTAGTGATTTTCCAGCAAGTTTAAAAAAGCTTGCTATTCCATCCATCTGAGCCAGTTGTGTAATTAATTTCCATGCTAAAGATAGTTTTCCTGATCTCTTCCTCCTCTGGTAATTCTATTAATTTTTTATTTTCATCATTAATTAGTTTATTAATGTTCTGCAAAAGGCTTTGCTCTTTAATTATACTTTCCTCGCATTAAGTTTTGTATATATTTTTTCTAAAGAGTCTTTAATGTCTTCTTTGTTCTCTAACCATATACCTTCATTATTTTTATTCCTATTATTTTATGTTTTTGATTTGTTATTTTTGAGGCTAACTCAAAGAACTTAGTATTTAGGTCCCCTTCTTTAAACCATTTTACCTTTGCTATTTGTTTCCAGAAAATTTCTTCCTTGTATATTACTATAGTTTTAGTTTAAGTTACTTTGAGCTTTATTAAGATCATGATGATTATACGTGTTTTGGTCTCTTTCATAAGACTATTCTAGTTCATTGATCTTTCATATAGCCGGAAAACGCTCAGTTTTAAGGATCATTTCTCCAGTCGAAGGTGTAGAGCAGATAGCTGTCCTTCCTTCTTTAGCATATTTATCAATACATGGCAACCCCCTACCCTAGGAAGGGAGTGGTTGCTCCACACGAAGGAAGATAAAGAAGGTAGCGCAGCTGGCAAGAAAGAAGCAAGAACCCGGGGAAAGAGAGCCTCCCTTTTTTTGTAAGTTTTCGCTTTAAGGGCTTTCGTAGAAAGAAAAAGCGAAGAAGTATATGAACGCATTGGAATCATCGACACCAAAAAAAAACCGGGCCGAACTTCTAACAGCCCGCCCGCTTCCATAAAACAATATCGTGGCAACGTAGACCTAAGTGGTCATATTGGATCCTTGGGAACCATCACAAGTACGGCCGGCCTATATTTGAACGAGAATGCCGTGTCGTCCAGCGCAGCCTAGAAGAAGGTGACTCAGCTTCAATCCCTACTCCCACAACTTTAATGGGGAAGCAGAAATCTCCGACCTGGGATTCGTTGACGAACTTGTGATGCAACGATAGTGATTTATATTACCAAACTTGTTTATATTACCAAACTTGTTTTTATTCCACTTTATTAGGCATGATTTTAATCTATCAAGCTTTTTCATGAGGGTCTGATTAGGGTTGCCACTTACTGGTAGTGACCAAGACTCTTTCATAGTATCTAAGAAGTTCACGTGCAAGCACCACATATTCTCAAATTTGAAACATATTTTATTGGATTCCATTTTACAAAAATTCATAAGTAGTGGCTTATGATCTCAACATGTACTATTCAAATGTTTGACCTTTATATTTCCAAAGAAGTCAATCCATTTGACTTTAACAAGAATTCTATTGGCCTAGATGATATAGCTCCCTTATTTCTATGATTATTTGTCCAGGTGAAGTTTGAGCCTAGAAACTTTGCCTCCAAAAAATTACAATTGGAGATAGCTACATTAAAGTGTTCACTTGCCTGTGCATTTATAGGTCTTCCCCCTTTTTTCTCTAATACATTTCTAATTATATTAAAATCACCTCCAATTATCTATGGCATTTTATAATGAAATCCACTCCATGATTTTCAACAATTCATTTCTTTTTTTTCCTTGGAATTGCTCACATAAATTACTAAGATTGTAAATTCTATACCTTTATTTATATTAAGAATAATTATTTGATCAAATTCTTTAGTGCTAGTTATATCAATACAGTTTTTCCACATAACCCATATCATACTCTCATTGTTTGAAAATGCTTTATTAAATCCTATCTTATTTTTAATGTTTTCTAAGTGATGTATATCAACCATTGGTTCTGCTAACATTATGAGTGCAATGTTGTGGAGTTTTGTTAAATTTTATAATTTGTTTAAGGAAGGAGCGTTGGCTATTTCGTGAATATTTCAAAATAGATAATTAAACATTAATTGAAGATTTTACTTGTGCTCTTGTTTTACACTTTAACTCATGTTAAATTTAAGTGTTTTTTAGAGTTTCTAGTTTTTTAAATTGTACTGTGCTCTTGGAGTTCTTTTTATCTAAACATTTTATCCATTTGTAGAGTTAATATATTAAATGTTTTATGGCCTTTTCTATTGTTATACGTTGTCCCATTTATATCAATGTCAATATCATATTTGGAGTAGCTTGCTACCTTTGTTTTCTATTTTAAAGGGGATGTTGGTGCAAGACTTGATAGATTCAGAGTCTAAACCCACTTCTGAGGCAGAAAACAAGTCCTCTGAGTTTTTAATTTTGGTTATATTAGATTTTCTATATTTAATCACCATATATTTTATCTTATCATTCATGGTTCTAATTCTTTTGTTCTCATCATCCTGTACATGTTGTTGTACGAGCTCCAAGTGTGTATTTACTCCAGAGTTATTGAGATTAGTGTTATTTATGGATTTCAGACTAACCATTTGCCCTTCTCCCTCCTTCTATTCTATTTTATATTCTTTTTTATCTTCCTTTTTAACCCATACTTCCTTCCTCTGTTTTGTCTGAAAATTTTTTAAGTTATTAGATAAGGTTATGCAACTATCTATTTCGTGCCGGCTTTTCTTACATGCATTACAAAAACTAGGTAGAGCTTCAGGAATTATGGGCTGCCAGAAGCCTACCTTCTCATTCTGCCCAATCCATAGCCTATTTGGGATGGGTAATTGAAGGTCTACTTCAATGCAGACTCTAGCCACACTGGGCCGAGAAATATTGGTTGTGGCTCCATCCATTAATAGAGGTTTGACGATGAGATTTGAAATGAAGAAGAGAGCAGTTTTATTGAAAAAATATATGGGCAAGAAAGGAAGAAGAAACCAAACCAGCAAGAGAGGATTTTTTTCCTTTGTATTGAAATTCGAAGGCCAATTGAATACACGCATTGAATAGCCCAATTAATTATAGGATTTCATTATCCACAGTCATAGGCATTCCTCCATTATGAATAGCTATATCAGCACATGTTTGCCATCGATTGAGCCAAACTTAATCAATCCTTTGAGTTTTAACGAAGAGAAGAATCTTTTATGTCCTCAATACGTGGTCACGCAAGGGAGAATTTCTCGATGAGAGAGTGTTTGGGAATTGCCAAGAGATTATCAATTCTTAGGGAGGGAAAAAAATTACGGATTCCCCATTTTTACTTACAAACTATTTATTAAGGAGTGGGGCTAAGTGATGAATGTTTGAGAATAATTTCTTATATGCAATATAATCTCATTCCTCCATTTATTAACAAGGAATCACAACTTTCTTCCTGAAATCGAAGCTTTCTCTCTCTAGAGTGTTAACTTTCTCTCTCTAGTACTACCTTCTTATTCTTCTTAATCTTATTATTATTATTATTATTATTCTAATTCATTCTTCTTATTTTTGTTTTGGTTATAATTCTTATTATTCTTCTTATTATTCTTATTCTTCTTATTCTACTTATTCTTCTTATTTTTCGTATTCTTCTTATTTTTTTTATTTTTTTTTATTTTACTTATTCTTCTTATTCTTCTTAATCTTCTTATTCTTTATATTCTTCTTATTCATCTTATTGTTCTTATTCTTCTTATTCTTATTATTCTTCTTATTCTTCTTATTCTTCTTATTCTTCTTATTTTTATTATTCTTCATATTTTTTTATTCTTCATATTCTTCTTATTCTTATTTTGCTTCTAATTCCTCATATCATTCTTATTTTTTTTATTCTTGTTATTCTTCTATTTCTTCATATTCTACTTATTCTTCTTATTATTCTTATTCTACTAATTCTTCTAATTTTTCTTATTCTTTTTATTCTTCTTATTTTACTTATTCTAATTATTCTTTTTATTCTTCTTATTTTTTTTTATTCTTCTTAATCTTCTTATTCTAATTATTCTTCTAATTCTTTTTTTTTTCTTTTTATTTTTTTTATTCTTCTTAATATTATTATTCTTCTATTTCTTCTGATTCTTTTATATCTTCTTTTTTTCTTATTCTTTTTTTTGTCTTATAATTTTTATTCTTCTAATTCTTCTTTTGATTCTAATTCCTTTTATTCTTCTTAATCTTCTTATTCTTATTATTTTCCTTATTCTTTTATTTTTCATTATTCTTTTTTTTCTTCTTATTCTCCTTATTCTACTAATTCTTCTTATTCTTCATATTGTTCTTATTTTTCTTATTCTTCTTATTTTACTTATTCTTCTTATTCTTTTATTATTCTTATTATTATTATTCTTTTTATCTTCTTATTCTACTTATTCTAATTATTCTTCTTATTATTCATATTATTTTTATTCTTATTATTCTACTATTTATTCTTATTCTTCTATTTTATCTTATTCTTATTTTTCTTCTTATTATTCTTATTCTTCTTGTTTTTCTTATTCTTTTATTTCTTCTAATTCTTTTAATTTTTCTTATTGTTTTTATTCTTGTTATTCTTATTGTTCTTGTTATTCTTTTTACATTACCCATAGCAGCTAGGGAGCTGTTCAGGAATGATAGGCTACCAACTACCTATATCTTTGTTATAGCAAATCCATATCCTTTGCGCAATAGGAGCTTGTAAGTTAACCTCATTGCAAACCCTTGGCAAACTTGGTCTAGTAAGAGTTGCTGTGGCTCGAACCATTAATAGATGATTTATGATAAATTTAGAGATGGAGAAGAGAGAGTTTATTGAAGAAGTGAATAGGCAATTGAGGTAGATGAAACCATACAAGAGAGAGTGAGTTTTCTTCCTTCGCATTCGATTTTTCCGTCCATCTGAATGTTCTCATAGGGAGCTCGTATATATTCTAGTTCTCCTACAACCACGCGAGAGGGTGGTCCTTTGCTATAAAAAAAATTGCAGTAGTATATGCTTATTGTCAATAGCACCTACCTTGACCAAGCCCTTGAGCTTTAGCGAGAAGAAGAATTCACATATTTTATTTATGAAAGGATGCCCATGGGAAAATTTTCAATAAGCGTTAGTTTGTGAACTTCCAAGAGTTTTGCAATTTCTTTGGGGGAAAAAAATTGCAAGCTCACCATTTTATTGAAGGTTTATTTATTAGGCGGGGTAGATAAATGATATGTGTTGGAAAATGAGTTCTTATGTGCAAAATAATCAATTTCATCCATTTTAAGCACAAATCCACCACTTTCTTTCACAAATTGAAGCTTTCTTTTTCTAAAATTCCCTTTTTGTCTCTCTAGTTCTTAGAGCTACGGGATTTCTGAAAAAAAAACTTCTTCCTTCTTATTCTTATTATTATTCTTATTCTTTTTATTCTTTTTATTCTTCGTTAACTTCTTATTCTTCTTTAACTTCTTATTTTTCTTATTCTTTTTTTTTCTTATTCTTCGTATTGTTGTTATTCTTCTTATTCTTATTATTCTTTTTATTTTTCTTATTCTTCTTATTCTTCTTATTCTTCTTATTCTTATTATTCTTCTTATTTTTTAAATTTTTATTATTCTTCTAATTATTCTTATTCTAATAATAATAATAATAATAATAATAATAATAATTATTATTATTATTATTATTATTCTTATTCTTATTATTCTTATTATTCTTATTCTTATTATTCCATTTAATGTGCATATTTTTCTTATTCTTCTGATTTTTGATTTTATTCTTTTTCTTTTTATTCATCTTATTTTTCTTATTCTTCTTTTTTTTTCTTCATATTGTTTTTAATCTTATTATTCTTCTAATTTTTATAATTCTTCTTATTCTTCTTATACTTTTATTCTTCTTATTCATATTATTATTATTATTGTTTTGATTCTTCTTATTATTGTTATTCTTCATATTATTATTATTATTATTATTTTTCGAATTCATATTATTCTTCTTATTTTTATTATTCTTCTTATTCATCTTATTCATCTTATTCTTCTTATTTTTCTTATTCTTATTATTATTCTTCTTCTTATGTTATGGAGAGAGGGAGGCCAATAAAAATTTTATAAAGAAAGTCAATGATTCTTGGCTCGAGGCAGCCATAGGCAATTCTATGCAAATATGGGTGATAAAGATGCATATGCTAAAATATAGATTAATAGAATGGAATAAGGTTGTATTTGTAGAAGTAAATAAGAAGATCCCGAAGGTAGAAGAAATGGGGCCCAGAATGCAAATAAAATATGAGGAAGAACAAAACGAAGAGAATAGGATTAAAGTAAGTAAAGCTAAGTCAGAACTATGGCTTAGAATAACATGGACGAAATCTTCTGGAAACAAAGATCAAAAATAAAATGGCTAAAGGAAGGATATAGGAATACTCTAATCTTTCATGCGATGACCAAAATTAGGGCCAAAAAGCATTAGATAAAATGCTTAAAAAATTCTAAAAGTAAATGGATAGAAAATGAGGAGGAGATAAAGTATAACTTTGAAAAATTTTATAAGAGTCTCTTATGCGGGCTAGGCAAGCATATAAATTCTTTGGTAATACAAGCTATATAAAGTTAAGTGTCAAAAAAAGATAATAAAAGGCTAGCCAAATATCCAGAAAAAGAGGAAGTATAAGAAGCTATGTTTGGAATAAACAAAGATAGTGCAACTGGGCCTAATGGCCGGAGTAATGGATTCTTTCAATGTTGATGGGATATCATAAAAAGGATCTGGTAATGTCTATTGCCTAGATATTTTTAGGAGCCGACATATCAAAATAATGGGCCACCTCTTTAACTGCATTGGTTCCTAAGAAAGAAAATCTACAGAAATGTCAAGATTATAGACCTATTAGTCTATGTAATATGGTATATAAAATTAAAACAAATTATTTCAGAACAAGTTAAGTAATATTCTTCCTAAGATTATTTTAGCAGAGCAAATTGGTTTTTGTTAAAAATAGATTAATGATAGAAAATATAAATTAAGCTTCAGAATTGATGAAGGATATCAGAGCCAAAGTGCGAGGGCACAACATGGTAATAAAACTGAATTAATCTAAGGCATTTGTTAGAGTGGAATGGAGCACGTTATGTTATGTAATGAGGAAGATGTGGTTTTTAGAATTTTGGATAGACATGGTATTTAGATGTGTATCAAGTGTATGGGTTAAAATACTCATAAATTGTCTGGTAAGTAGTGAGTTTAAGCTAGATAGGGACTAAGGAAATGGGAACCACTCTCACCTTTGCTCTTTAACATATATTTAGAGTTATTAACTCAAAATATAAAAGAGAGAATGAGAATGGGGAAAATATTAACTTATAAGCAACCGACTAACACCCCTATAGTGAGTTGCCTTGCATATGTAACAACTGTTCTTTATATTAGATTACAAAAAAAAATATCATAAATAAGAATCAAAAGGTAACCTGGGGGACTACCTATCATTAAATTTATAGTTGTGCATGTTGGTAGAAACTATTTGATGGAAGCATAGCAAATTGAGAGTGAAAGGGATGTGGAGCAAGATAATATAGGTGCTGGTAGAACAAGAAGGCAGGAATGTAAAAGAAGATAGATCCAGGGGTGGAATGGGAAGAGGCCCACAGAATACTACACAAATAGAAAGGAGTTGGTGAATTAATTTGTACTGGTTATTGTAAGGGTGATATTGTAAGGTAATATGAAGAAATGGGTTGTAACTAGGTATATTATATGGGGTATGATAGTAGAATATTTGGTTTTGTAGGTTACACCACAAGTGGAAGACAAGTTTCAGCTAGAAGATGGAGTTTCTAAAAAAATTTTATAGATATGAAGAAATAGGAATGTAGAATCAAAATGGTTCTGCTTCATTTGTTGCAGTGTAGATACAATTTTGTTAAAGGATGCAAACTGAGGGTGAAGTTTCAAGAAAATAGAAGAAAGAGAAGGGAGTGCTATAATTAGACTATATGATTATTTTGTCTAACGGACTGTGATTGGTAGGGACAGGGGTGTATTAAGAGATAAGGGTAGAGGTGATTAAGAAATGAAGGAGGGTGGGATGGTGGAATTTTTGCATTCTCTGGTTTTTAGATGAAAGAAGTAGAATATTGAAAACATTAATAGATGAGAGGATTCAACTCAGCAAAGTAGAAAGTGTAGAGAGAGATTTATGGGTAGCAAAGAAGCAAAGTTCTAGAACAAAAGATAGAAAGAGGATAGGAGTATATACAGAATTGGCAACATGGAAATGAGAAGTAAAGAAAGAAGGGAACCTTTCTCTTTACATGGCTATAAATTTTAATAAGAGCTACAAAGATTAAAATAAAAAAGTTGTGGCTGCACAAAGTTTGTTGGTTTTAATTTTACTTTGGAGGAAAATTAAGAAGCATTATTCAAAGCATCATGATTTGAGTCAAACGGGATATGGATACAGAGAAAAGAAATACAAACATATTATGTGGTTGCTGTGTTGTATTATTTCAAGAAGAAGAAAAATCAAAAGGAAATGACTTTCAAAGGGGGTGGATCATGGAAAGGATTATATCATGGAGGAGTTATAAAAGATAAAAGAATGAGATGGAGCAAGATAAGTGTGAAAGTGGACACATCAAAAAAGAAAAGGATTCAGCATATGCTCTGAAAATACAAAGTAGGTTTGATAGAATCTAAGGATTTGAATGCATAGACTATGGAACTTATAGAAAAGAACAAAAAAAAGCTAACACTTAGATCCATATGAGGAGAGGAATGGATTATATAAGCTGAAGTACTACGAGTTCACAGAAACCCATTAAGGTAGATGATGGGCAAGTAGAATAAGATTGTTTAATGCTTAGTAGAATTAACGTCTATTGTGTTAGTATACAAGATAGTTCTAGAAAGGTGTATAAAAGGGTAATGCATGGTAGTATAATATTTTTAACAATTGTATTCCTCTTCCAAAAAAGAGGGTTAGATTAATAAAACAAAAATTATAAAAAAAAGAAGAATATGAATAATATGAAAAATAAGAAGAATAAGAAGAATAAAAAGAATAACAAGAATAAGAAAAAATAATAAGAATAAGAAGAAATAAAAGAATAAGAAGAATAAGAAGGATAAGAAGAATCAAAAGAAAAAGAAGAATATGAAGAAAAAGAAAAATAAGATGAGTGATAAGAATAAGAAGAATTAGAAGAATAAGAAGAATAAGAATATAAGAAATATAAGAAGAATAAGAAGAATAAGAAATTAAAAAATAAGAAGAATAACAAGAAAAAGAAAAATAAAGAAAAAAAAGAATAATAAAAATAGTAATAAGAAGAATAAGAAGAATAAAAGAATAAGAAGAATACGAAGAATATGAAAAATAAAAAATAAGAAATAAGAATAAATAAAGAAGTAATAATAAAATAAAAAAAGAAAATAAACAATAAAAAATATAATAAGAATAACCTGATTGAAAAGAATATTAAAAATAAGAATAAGAAGATAAAAAAATAAAAAGTATATGAATAATTAGTAAAGTAAGAAAAATAAAAAGAATAAGAAGAATAAGAAGGATAAGAAAAATATGAAAAATAAAAGAATAACAAGAATAAAAGCAATAAGAAGAATAAGAACAATACGAAGAATAAGAAAAATAAGAAGAAAAAGAATAATAAGAAGATTAAGAAGTATAAAAAGATTAAGAAGAATAAAATATTAAGAAAAATATTATGAATAAGAAGAATATTAAGAATAAAAGAATATGAAGAATATGAAGAATAAGAAGAATATGAAGAATAAGAAGAATATGAAGAATAGAAGAAGAGAAAAAAAAGAAAATTTGACTATGAAGAATTAGATGAATAAAAAGTATATGAAGAATAAGAAGAATAAGAGAAAAAAAAAGAAAAAGTTGATATGATGAATTATAATTATTGGAAGAATAAAAAATAAGATAAAAAGAAGAAAAAGAAGAAAAAGAAGAAAAAGAAGAAAAGAAGAAAAAGAAGAAAAAGAAGAAAAGAAAGAAAAAAAAAAGAATAAGAAAAATAGAATAGAAATAAATAAGAAGAATAAGAAGAACAAAAAGAATAAAAATAATATGAAGAATAAGAAGAATAAGAAGAATAAGAAGAATAAGAAAAATAAGAAGGATAAGAAGAATAAGAAGAATAAGAAGAATAAAAAATAAAAAAAATAAAAAATAAAATGAAGAATAAGAAGAATAAGAAAAATAAAAAATAAAATGAATAATAAGAAGAATAAGAAGAATAAGATATAAGAAGAATATAGAAGAATAAGAATATTAATATGAATAAAAAGAATAAAAGAATAAGAAGAATAAGACCAATAAGAAGAATAAGAAGAATAAGAAGAAATTGAAGAATAAGAAGGATAAAAAGAATAAGAAGAAATAGAACAATACAAAGAATAAGAACAATAAGAATATTAAGAAAAATATGAAGAATAAAAATAATTAAAAGAATGAGAAGAATAATAAGAATATGAAGAATTAGAAGACTTAAAAAAATATAAAGAATAAGAAGAATAAGACGAATAAGACGAATAAGACCAATAAGAAGAATAAGAAGAATAAGAAGAAATTGAAGAATAAGAAGGATAAAAAGAATAAGAAGAAATAGAACAATATGAAGAATAAGAACAATAAGAATATTAAGAAAAATATGAAGAATAAAAATAATTAAAAGAATGAGAAGAATAATAAGAATATAAAGAATTAGAAGACTTAAAAAAATATAAAGAATAAGAAGAAGAAGAATAAAAATAAAAATACTAATAATAATATAATAAAAATAATAATAATAAGAGTAGGAAGAACAAGAAGAAAAAGAAAAATAGGAATAATAAGAAGAAAAAAAAAATAATAAGAATAAGAAGAATAAGAATAAAAAGAAGAATAAGAATAATAAGAATAATAAGAATAAATAGAAGAATAAAAAAAATTAAGAATAATAAGAAGAATAAGATGAATACCAAGAATTAAAAGACTAGTAAGAATAAGAAGAATAAGAAGAATAAAGAGATAATAAAGAATAAAATTATAAGAAAAATAAGAAAAATAAAAAGAATAAGAAGAATAAGTAAAATAATAAAAATAAGAAGAAAAAAATAAAAAGAAGAATAAAATGAATAAAAAGAATAAGAAGAATAAAAAGAATTAGAAGAATAAAAAAATAAAAAAAATATAAAAGAATAAGAAGAATAAGAAAAAAAGTGAATAAGAAGAATAAGAAGAAAAGTGAATAAGAAGAATAATAAAGAATAATAAGAATAAAAAGAATAAGAAGAATAAGAATAATAAGAAGATTAAGAAAAATAAGAAGAATAAAAAGAATCAGAATAATAAGAAGAATAACAAGAATAACAAGAATAACAAGAATAACAAGAATAAGAAGAATAAGAATAATAAGAAGAATAAAAAGAATTAGAAGATAAAGAATTATATAAAGAATAATAATAATATGAAAAATAAAATAGAATAGGAACAATTAGAAATATAACTAGAATATTAAGAATAAGAAGAGTTAAAATTATAAGAAGAATAAAAAGAATAAGAAGGATAAGAAGAATAAGAAGAATCATAAAAATAAATAAAATAAGAAGAATCAGAAGAAAAGTAGAATAAGAAGAATCAGAAGAAAAAGAAGAATTCGAGAATAATAAGAAGAATAAGAAGATTAAAAAGATAAAGAAGAATAAGTAGAATAGAAAGAATAAGAAGAATAAGAAGTATAAGAAGAATAAATGCTTCCCCATTAAAGACATTATTCCAGCAATGTCTCAGCTCTACAAAAGATCCATTAAATGGCTTGAACAATGTCTATTTTAGTGATGTTCTAGCAAGTTTAAAAAAGCTTGTTATTCCATCCATCTGAGCCAGTTGCGCTATTAATTTCCATGATAAAGATAGCTTTCCCTAATCTCTTCCTCCTTTGGTAATTCTGTTACTTTTTTATTTCATCATTAATTAGTTTATTAATGTTCTGTAAAAGACTTTTCTCTTTAATTATACTTTCCTCGCATAATAGTCTAGTATATATTTTTTCTTAAGAGTCGCTAATGTCATCTTTGTTCTCTAACCATATACCATCAGTATTTTTTATTCCTATTATTTTATGTTTTTGATTTATTATTTTTGATGCTAAATGAAAGAACTTAGTATTTAAGTCCCCTTCTTTAATCGATTTTACCTTTGCTCTTTGTTTCTAGAAAATTTCTTTCTTGTATAGTACTATAGTTTTAGTTTAAGTTAACATTGAGCTTTATTAAGATCATGACAATATGTGTTCTGATCTTTTTCATAAGCCTCTTCTAGTTCATTGATCTTTCTTTCTATTTATAAGATGGACTTATTTATATTACCAAACTTATTTTATTCCACTTTATTAGGCAGGATTTTAATCTACCAAGCTTTTTCATGAGGGTGTGATTAGGGTTTCCACTTACTGGTAGCAACCAAGACTCTTTCACAGTATCTAAGAAGGTTACGTGTAAGCACCAAATATTCTAAAATTTGAAAGATATGGTATTGGATTCCTTTTTACAAAAATTCATAAGTAGTGGCTTATGAGCTGAACCTGTACTGTTCAAATGTTTGACCTTTATATTCCAAAAAGTCAATCCATTTGACTTTAACAAGAATTTATCTAGCCTAGATGATATAACTCCCTTATTTCTATGATTATTAGTCCAAGTGAAGTTTGAGCATAGAAACTTTGCCTCAAAAAAATTACAATTGGAGATATCTACATTAAAGTGTTCACTAGCCTGTGGATTCATAGGTATTCCCCCTTTTTTCTCCAATGCATTTCTAATTATATTAAAATAACTTCCAATTATCCATGGTGTTTTTAATGAAATCCACTCCATGATTTTCAACAATCATTTCTTTTTTTCCTTGGAATTAGTCGCATAAATTACTGAGATTATACATTCTATACCTTTATTTATATTAAGAATAATTATTTGATCAAATTCTTCAGTGCTAGTTATATCAATACATTTTTTTCCACATAACCCATATCATACTCTCATTGTTTGAAAATGCTTTATTAAATCCTAACTTATTTTTAATGTTTTCTAAGTGACGTATATCAACCATTGGTTCTGCTAACATTATGAGGGCAATGTTGTGGAGTTTTGTTAATTTTTTTAATTTGTTTAAGGAATGAGAGTTGGCTATTCCGTGAATATTCCAAAATAGATAACTAAACATTAATTGAAGATTTTACTTGTACTCTTGTTTTACACTTTAACTCATGTTAGATTTAAGTGTTTTTTAGAGTTTCTAGTTTTTTTAAATGTACTGTGCTCTTGGAGTTCTTTTTCTCTAAACATTTTATCCAATTGTAGAGTTAATATATTTAAATGTTTTATGGCATTTTCTTTGTTATACTTTGTCCCATTTATATCAATGTCAATATCATATTTGGAGTAGTTTGCTATGCTTTTTTCTATTTTATAGGGGATGTCGATGCAAGACTTTATAGATTCAAAGTCTAAACCCACTTCTAAGGTAGAAAACAAGTCATGTGAGTTTTTTTATTTTGGTTATCTTAGGTTTTCTATATTTTAAAACCATATCTTTTATAATATCCATCGTGGTTCTTATTCTTTCCTTCTCATCATCATGTACATCTGGTTGTACGGGCTCCAAGTGTGTATGTACTCCAGAGTTATTGAGAGTAGAGTTATTTATGGATTTCAGACTAACCATTTTCCCTTCTCCCTCCATCTGTTCAATTTTATATTCTTTTTTATCTTCCTTTTTAAACCCATACTTCCTTTTCTGTTTTGTTTGAAAATTTTTTAAGTTATTGACTAAGGTTATGCAACTATCTATTTCGTGCCGCCTTTTCTTACATGCATTACAGAAACTAGGTAGAGCTTCTAGAATTATGGGCTGCCAGAAGCCTACCTCCTCATTCTACCCAATCCATAGCATATTTGAGATAGGCAATTGAAGGTCTACTTCAATGCAGACTCTAGCCACACTAGGCTTAGAAATATTGGTAGTGGCTCCATTCATTAATAGTGGTTTGCCGATGAGATTTTAGATGAAGAAGAGAGTAATTTTATTTAAATAATAGATAGGCAATAGAATAAGAAGAAACCAAACCGGCAAGAGAAGATTTTCTTCCTTTGTATTGAAATTCGAGCCCATTTGAATACACACATTGGATAGCACAAAAAATTCTAGGATTCTGTCATCCACAATCGTAGGCAGTCATCCATTATGAATAGTTGTATCAGCACATGTCTGCCATCGATCGTGTCAATCTTAATCAATCCTTTGAGTTTTAACGAAAAGAAGAAATCTCTTATTTTCTTAATACGTGGTCACCCAAGGAAGAATTTCGCGACGAGAGAGTGATTGCGAATTGCCAATAGATTATAAAATCTTCGAGAGGGAAAAAAATTGCGGGTTTCCAATTTTTCTTCGCAAAGTATTTATTAGGGGGTGCGTCTAAGTGATGAATGTTGGAGAATAATTTATTATATGCAATAATATCTCATTCCTCCATTTATTAGCATGGAATCAACACTTTCTTCCTGAAATCGAAAGTTTCTCTCTCTAGAATTTTAACTTTTTCTCTCTAGAACTTCCTTCTTATTCTTCTTATTCTTCTTAATCTTCTTATTCTTTTTATTCTTATTCTTCTTAATCTTTTATTCTTTTATTCTTCTTATTCTTATTATTATTCTAATTCATTCTTCTTATTCTTCTTTTGCTTATAATTCTTATTATACTTCATATTATTATTATTATTGTTATTCTTCTTATTCTACTTATTCATCTTATTCTTTTTATTTTTCTTATTCTTCTTATTTTTTTATTTTTCTTATTCTTTTTATTGTTCTTAATCATCTTATTCTTCTTAATCTTCTTATTCTTTATATTCTTCTTATTCTTATTATTCTCCTTATTCTTATTATTCTTCTTATTCTTCTTGATCTTCTTATTCTTCTTATTTTTCTTATTCTTCATATTTTTATTATTCTTATATTTTTTATTCTTCGTATTCTTGTAATTAATATTTATCTTCTTATTCTTTTTATTCTACTTATTCTTTATTTTATTCTATTTCTTCTTTTTCAACTAATTCTTCTTATTTTTCTTATTCTTCTTTTGCTTCTAGTTCCTCTTATTCTTCTTATTCATGTTATTCTTCTATTTCTTCATATTCTACTATTCTTCTTATTATTCTATTATTCTTATTCTATTTATTCTTCTAATTTTTTTTTATTCTTCTTATCCTACTTATTCTTCTTATCCTACTTATTCTTCTTATTCTAATAATTCTTTTTATTGTTCTTATTCTTATTATTCTTCTTATCATTTTATACTTTTATTCTTATTATTCATCTCATTCTCTTATTATCCCATGTTCTTCTTATTCTTCTTATTCTTTTATTCTTCTTATTCTTTTTATTCTTCTTAATCTTTTTAATCTTCTTATTCATTTTATTCTTCTTTTCTTCTTATTCTTTTTATTCTTTTTATTCTTCTTATTTTATTCATCTTATTCTTCGTATCTTCTTATTCTTCTAATTCTTCCAATTCTTCATATTCTTTTTATTCTTCTTATTCTCTTATTCTTCTAATTCTTTGTAATGTTCTTATTCTTCTTATTCTTCTTATTTTATTATTCTTCTAATTTTTTTATTCTTCTTATTCTTGTTATTCTTATTTATCTCTTATTCTTCTTATTCTTTTTATTCTACTTATTTTATTTTTATTCTTTTTATTCTTTTTCTTCTTTTTCAACTTATTCTTCTTAGTCTTTTTTACTTCTAATTCCTCTTTATTCTTCTTATTCTTATATTCTTCTATTTCTTCATATTCTACTTATTCTTCTTATTATTCTTATTCTACTAATTCTTCTAATTTTTCATTTCTTCTATTCTACTTATTCTATATTCTAATTATTTTCTTATTCTTCTTATTCTCTTATCTAATTATTATTATTATTATTATATTATTATTATATTCTTCTCTCTTCTTATCTTCTTATACTTTTTATTCTTATTATTCATCTCATTCTTCTTATTATCCTTGTTCTTCTTATTCTTCTTATTCTTTTTATTATCTTAATTTTCTTATTCTTTTTATTCTTTTTATTCTTATTATTCTTCTTAATCTTCTTATTCTTTATATTCATCTTAATTCTTCTTTTCTTTTTTTTATACTTTGTATTCTTATAATTCTTTTTTTTCTTCTTATTCTTCTTATTTTATTCATCTTATTCTTCGTATTCTTCTTATTCGTCATATTCTTCTATTTCTTCTTATTCTTCTTATTCTTCTTATTTCTTATCTTTATACCTTCTATTTTCTTATTTTTCTTATTCTTCTTATTCTACTTATTCTACTTATTATTCTTATTTTCTCAATCTTCTTATTCTTTTTTTTTCTTTCAATTCTTTTTTTTTCTTTTTTTCTTTTTTTTTTTCTTTTTCTTCTTATTCTTCTTAATATTTTTATTATTTTTAATTCTTCTTATTCTTCTCTTTCTGGTGATTCTTATATATCTTCTTATTCTTCTTTTTTGTCTTATAATTCTTATTCTTCTAATTCTTCTTTTGCTTCTAATTCCTTTTTTTTTTCTTATTATTCTTTATTCTTCTTATTTTTTTTGTTCTTCTTATTCTTCTTATTTTTTTATTCATCTTAATCTTCTTATTCTACTTATTCATCTTATTTTTCTTTTTCCTCTTATTCTTTTATACTTTTTATTTTTTTTATTCTTCTTATTCTTCTTTTTTTTATTCATCTTATTCTTCGTATTCTTCTTATTTTTCTTATTCTTCTTATTCTTCTTATTCTTCTTATTCTTCTTATTCTTCTTAATCTTATATTATTCTTCTTATTCTTCATATTCTTCTTATTCTTCTTATTCTTTTTATTATTCTTATTCTTATTATTCTTCTTATCTTCTTATACTACTTATTCTAGTTATTCATCTTATTCTTATTATTCTTCTTATTATTCATATTCTTTTTATTCTTATTATTATTCTATTAATTCTTATTCTTCTATTTCATCTTATTCTTCTTTTTCTTCTTATTATTCTTATTCTTCTTGTTCTCTTATTCTTTTATTTCTTCTAATACTTCTAATTTTTCTTATTATTTTTATTCTTGTTATTCTTTTTACATTGTCCACAATAACTAGGGAGTTCTTCAGGAAAGATAGGCTGCCAATAGCCTATATCTTTGTTCTAGTGAATCCATATCCTTTGCGGCATAGGAACTTTAAGTTAACCTCATTGCAACCCTTTCCACACTTGGTATAGTAAGAGTGGCAATTGCTCGATCCATTAATAGAGGATTTATGATAAATTTTGAGATGAAGAAGAGAGAGTTTATTGAAGAAGTGAATATGCAGTTTAGGTAGAATAAACCATACAGGGGAGAGTGGGTTTTCATCATTCACATTATATTATGCCGTCCATTTGAATGTTCTCATAGTGAGCTCGTATATATTTAGTTCTCCTTCAACCACACGAGAGGGTGGTCCTCCGTTGTAAAAAATTGCAGCAATATATGTTTATGCACCTACATTGACCAAGACCTTGAGCTTTAGTGAGAATAAGAATTCACCATTTTTATCCAGGTTTATTTATTAGTGGGGTAGATAAATGATATGTGTAAGAAAATGATTTATTATGTGCAAAATAATCAATTCATTCGTTTTAAGCACAAAACCACCACTTCTTCCACAAATTGAAGCTTTCTTTTTTCTAAAAATTCCCTTTTTCTCTCTCTAGTTCTAGAATGTGGGATTTTTGAAAAAAAAAACTTCTTCCTTATTATTATTATTATTCTTTTTATTATTCTTTAACTTCTTATTCTTCTTTGTAATGTTGTTATTAATCTTATTTTTTTCTTATTCTTTGTAATGTTGTTATTTTTCTTATTCTTATTATTTATATTATTAATATTATTTATCTTATTTTTTTTATTATTCTTATTGTTCTTATTCTTCTTATTCTTATTATTCTTCTTATTTTTTTAAATTTTTATATTCTTCTAATTATTCTTATTCTAATAATAATAATATTATATTATTAATTATTATTATTATTATTATTATTATTATTATTATTATTATACTTTTCTTATTCTTCTTATTCTATTTAATGTTCATATTCTTTATATTCTTCTGATTTTTGTTTTTATTATTTTTCTTCTTATTCATCTTATTCTTCTTTTTTTATTCTTCTTATTTTTTTTAATATTATTAATCTTCTAATTTATATAATTCTTCTTATTTTTCTTATACTTCTTATTTTCATATTCATCTTATTATTCTTAGTTGTTTGATTCTTCTTCTTATTATTATTCTTCATATTATTTTTATTATTATTAATTTTATAATTCTTCTTATTTCTATTATTGTTCTTATTCTTCTTATTTTTCTTATTCTTTTTATTCTTCTTAATTCATCTTATTCTTCTCATTCTTCTTATTCATTTTATTCTTCTTTTTTTTATTCTTATTCTTCTTCTTATTCTAATTATTCTTATTTATCTTCTTATATTATTATTCTTCTCGTTCATCTTATTCATCTTATTTTTGAGATTATTCTTATTTTTTTTATTCTTCTTATTCTTCATATTCTTCTTAATTTATTATTCTTTTTTTTCATATTCTTCTTATTCTTCATATTCTTCTTATTTTTTTTATTCTTTTTATTCTTCTTATTTTTTTATTCTTCCGATTCTTCTTTTTCTTCTTATTCTTCTAAGTCTTCTAATTCTTCTTATTCTGCTTATTCTTCTTATTCTTCTAATTCTTGTTAGTATAGTTATTCTTCTTTTTTTTATTCTTCATTTTTTTCTTATTCTTTTTATTATTAATATTCTTTTTATTCTTCTTTTTTTTATTCATATTATTCATATTATTCTTATTCTTTTTATTCTTCCTACTATTTTTACTCTTCATATTCTTCTTACTCTTCTAATAATTCTAATTCATCTTATTTTTCTGATTCTTATTATTATTTTTATTCTACTTATTCTTATTTGTCTTCTGATTCTTCTTATTCTTCTAATTTTTCTTATTCTTCATATTCTTCTTATTTTTCTTAATATTCTTATTTTTCTTATTCTTCATATTCTTTTTTTTTTCTTGTTTTTTAATTCTTCTAATTCTTCTAATTCTTCTTATTCTTCTAATTCTTCTTATTCTTCTTATTCTCATTATTTTTCTTATTATTTTTCTTATTATAGTTATTCTTCTTTTTCTTATTATTTTTATTCTTCTTATATTTCTTTTTGTTCTTATTCTTCTTATTCTTATTACTAGTATTATTATTCTTATTCTACTTATTCTTCTTGTTTTTCTTATTTTTCTTATTCTTCTTATTTTTCTTATTTTTCTTATTTTTCTAATTCTTCTTATTCATCTTATTCTTCATTTTCTTTTTATTCTTTATATTAATGTAAGTATTCTAATTCTTGTATTTCTGCTTATTCTTCAAATTATTATTATTCTTATTATTTTACTTATTCTTCTTATTCTTCTGATTCTTCTTATTTTTATTGTTTTTCTTATTCTTCTTATTATTCTTATTCTTCCTATTATCTTAATCTTCATATTCTACTTATTCTTCTAATTCTGTTTTTTTCTCTTTATTCTTCTTATTCTTCTAATTTTTCTAATTCTTATTTTTCTTTTATTCTTCTTCTTTTTATTATTCTTCTTATTCTTATTATTCTTTTTTTCTTGTTATTATTCATCTTCATTTTCTTGTTATTCTTCATATTTTTTTCTTGTTATTTTTTTTATTCTTCTTATTCTTTTATTCTTATTATTTTTCTTATTCTGCTTACTCTTATTATTCTTACTATTCTTCTTATTATTTTTATTCTAATTTTTTTCTAAGTCTTCTAATTCTTTTTTTTTTGCCTATTCTTCTTATTCTTCTTATTGTTCTTAATTTTTTTTTCTTCTATTCATCTTATTCTACTTTTTCTTCTTATTATTTTATTTCTTCTTATTTTTTTATTCTTCATATTGTTCTTATTCTTCTTATTCTTTTTATTTTTTTATTCCTCTTATTCTTTTTTTTTTATTTTTCTTATACATATTCTTATTATTCTTCTTATTCATCTTATTCTACTTATTTTTATGATTCTTATTATTATTCTTGTTTTTCTTATTTTTCTTATTTTTCTTATTTTTCTTATTTTTTTTATTCTTCTTATTTTTTTTGCTTCTTATTCTTTTATTCTTCTTATTCTTCTTATTCTTTTTATTCTTTTTATTCTTCTTATTCTTCTTATTCTTTTTATTCTTCTTATTCTTTTTATTCTTCTTAATCATCTTATTCTTCTTATTCCTTTTTTTATTTTAAATAATTTTTAATTCTTATTCTTTTTATTCTTCTAATTCTTCTTATTCTTATTTTTCTTCTTATTCTTTTGATTTTCTTTATTTTTCTTATTCTTTTTATTCTTCTTATTCTTTATATTATTCTTATTATTTTTATTCTTTTTATTCTTCATATTCTTCATATTCTTCACATTCTTTTTATTCTTCTAATATTTCTATTTCTACTTATTCTTTTATTCTTCTTTTTCAAGTTATTCTAGTTATTCTTCTTATTCTTTTTAATCTTCTAATTCTTCATATTCTTCATATTCTTCATATTCTTCATATTCTTCTTATACTTTTATTTTTCTTACTCTTCTAATTCTTTTTATTATTCTTTTTATTCTTATTCATATTAGTCTACTTATTCTCTTTATTCTTTTTATTCTTTTTATTCTTTTTATTATTCTTATTCTTCGTATTATTATTATTCTTTTATTATTTTTCTTATTCTTATTATTCTTATTATTCTTATTCTTATTATTCTTATTATTATTCTATATTATTCTTATCTTTCATATCCTTTTTATTCTTCTTATTCTTATTTTCTTCTTATTCTTCTTATTGTTCTTACTCTTCTTATTCTTCTTATTTTCATATTCTTCTTTTCTTCTTATTCTCCTTATTTTTTTATTATTCTTATTCTTCTTATACTTCTTATTTTTCTTATTTTCTTTTATTCTTATTCTTTTCATTTTTCTTTTTCTTTATTTTCTTCTTATTCTTCTAATTCTTCTTATTTTTCTTATTCTTCTTTTTCGTGTTATTTCTTGTTATCTTTCTTATTCTTCTTAATTGTAAGGTTATGCTAGAAAAAAATTTTAAATTAATAGATTTCCCAAAAGAAGTGGAAATAAAGGAAGAAGTTTTCAGCATGAATAAAGATAGTGCACTAGGGCTAGATAGATGGAACAATGGTTTCTTTCAATGATACTAGCATATAATTTAAAAAGTGCTAATAGTAGATATCAAATGAATATTTTTGGGAGTAGATATCACAAAATCATGGGGCAGATCTTTCACTGTACTAATACCCAAATGTGATAACACACAAAAATACAAAAATATGAGTTCAATAAGGTTATGCAACTCTATTTATAAGATATTAGCTAAATTACTACATAATAGATTATGGAAAATCCTCCTAAATATAATTCAAAGGAAGAAACAAATTTTGTTAAAAATAGATTAATGATGAAAAATATAAGCTTAGCCTCTTAAATGATGAGAGAAATTGGAACAATGATAAGATGACATAATGTGGTAATAAATTTGGATTTGTCAAATGCTTTTGATAGAGTGGAATGAAAACTTCTATGATATGCTATGAGACAATGTTTCTCAAAAACCTAGATAGATTTGATTTACAAATACATTTCTAGCGAAAGAGTGTTAATTTTAGTAAATGAAAAAAAAGGAGGAGAATTCAAACCAATATGAGGTTTAAGGCAAGGTGACCCATTATCACCTTTGTTATTTAACATATATTTGGAATTGTTCATTTTAAATTTCAAAGAAACAATGGAAAAAAAAAATCCTAGCTTTTGATCAAAAAAAAACACACCTTTAGTGGGTTGCTTGGCATATGTAGATGATGTAATCATATTCACAAATGCGAATTACAAATAAATGAGTAATCTAATTGATATAATTCAGACCTTTGAGATGGAAACATGTCAAATATTGAATAAAGTGACATGCTAGTTTCATATAGCAAAGAAAACACTTAAAAGAGTTGCACAAAGAATAAAGATGATCATAGGATATACCCAAAAGAAATGAACTTTAATATATTTGGGTTGCCCAATATATGAAGCTAGGCAAAAAGAAGAATATCTAAGTTTTTTAATAGGGAAAATGAGAAAGAAAATAGAAGGATAAAAAGAAAATCTTTTATGTTTTGGAGGAAGGATTACACTCATATCACATGTACTACAAGGCACATTAACACATATATTAATGTATATCCAGCCACCTAAAAAGTTTATACAAAAGCTAGAGAAGGAAATGGCTTATTTTTTCTGGGGGAAAATTAAAGTAAAACCAAAATTACACTGGAAAAAATGGGAAGACTTATGTCATCCAAATGAAGAAGTAGGATTATGTTTAATTAGCTTGAAAGATATGAAAAATGCATGGGCTTGTAAAAACAACTGGAGGCTAAAAGAAAATGATAGTCTCTAGGCAATATTTCTATGAGTTAAATATGAATTAAAAAAATAGGATCTTTAAAGATACTAGAAAGACTTCGAAAGCCTGGAAATTAATGTTAAAGCATAAAGAATTAGTAGATAATCACTATATTCTAAAAAAGAGCAGGTGGGAATGGATGATAAATGCACAAGGTAATTTTATAATGACATTGGCAAAAACAATAGTAAGAAATAAAGCTAAAACTCTACCTATATAATTTTGTTTGGGAAAGTGAGGCACCACAAAAAATAAAGACTTTTATATGGAAAGTTCTCTCAAAAGTTATTCTAGTAGATGAGAATATACAAGCAAAGGGTATAAGGTTAGCCTCAAAATGTGAATGTTGCTCTGTAGTAGAGGAAAATATAGAGCATTTGTTTTCCAAAATTGCCACATAAGTGTGGAATCAATTAGAAACCCTCACAAATATTAAGCATAAGAAAGTCAGCCTAGCTAGACTTTTAAGCTGGAATAAGCATACCTCTAGTAATACAATTCTTATATGGACTAGGAACAACCTACAACTTATAGTAGTCTTGTGTATATGAAAAGCTAGAAATAAAAGTAGATTTGATTCAGTCAAGATGAAGGCAAAATATATTTTGAAGATATTAAAAAAGAGTTTATGAAACTATCTGTTGCTAGACCAATAAAAGTCACAAATAAAAAAAGCAGAAGACAACATAGATAATGAATGGAAGTCTCATGTGAAGAAAATAAAGTGGCAAGGAATTCAAATTACTAAATGGATTAAGCCACCCTAGAGAGGGCTAGCACTTGACACAGATGGAAGTTTTAATAGAAAAATGAGAGAGGCTGGAGGAGGAATAATTAGGAACATGGAAGTAAGAATAGAAAAATCCTTCACAATGAAAGGCAAGGCAGTCTCAACTTTGCATGCAAAAAAATCAAGCTTTATATAAAGCCTTACAAAAACTACAAGGAAAGTAATTATAAGAATATACAAATTCAAGTGGATTCAAATTTACTAGTGGGTCTAGCAACAGATAGGTTGTACATGTGGAGATACGAAAAAAGCTTAAAAAATGTGAATATTAAAAATCTAATGAATGAGCTAGAGGCTTCCATAACACACATATATAGAGAGACAGATGTGCTAGCAGATAAGCTAGTGGGTTTAGAAAGGGGATAAAAGTTTTTGATAGGAGAGTTAAACAAGAAAGGCTAAAAGGGCTAGAAATACTGGATAAAATGGGATGTCCAAACGTCAGAACACGCAAGAAAAGCTAAGAAAAACCAAAAGCAAAAAAAATTACATTGAAAATATGATATATACAGTTGGATAATCAGAAGCTGGTGGATAGCCTCTGCTACATGGATTCCAATACCACAACTAAAGGGGGGTTGGAGATCAGGAAACGGACAAGCACTAGAAATATTTTGATTGAAAATTTTGACTGTAAGGTAGGCAAAAAGATGGATATATATACTAAGCTACAGAACATAAGAAGCTACATACTAAATAGACAAATTTATAAATATTTAAATTTCTTGGGTTTTTGCATTGCTATGCTTGGTTTTTTTCTATCTAGATTTTAGGCAGAGAGTTGGATAGCAAGTAGGTTAGAAACATATAGCATGAGGGTGGAATCAAACATCTAGACAAAAGACTATTTGAAGCAGTAGCCTATATTTAGTGTCATGCATTGATGTGCTTGGGTTTTTTGTCTGAAATGCAGGCATGCTGGAGAAAAAACATTGATAAATAGAAATGCAGAAAATAGGACCTAAAGATTACATAAACCAACCAAGATATATATCAAAGAAGAATGCTGGATAGCAACAAGAAGGGAAAGTAGGACTAAGAATATGATAGACAACATGATTCATATATGATGTTTTTGTTATGTCATTCCTTTGCATTGATGTGCTTGGTTTTGTGGTATGAAATGCAGGCATAGCTGGATACAAGCATGGATAAACATTTTCATGTGTTTTTGCATAACTATTCTTGGTGTCTTTCTTTCTAGATTTCGGGTAGAAAGCTAGATAGCAAGCATGTTTGCATTGTTGTGCTTTGTTTTTTTGTTTGAAAAACATGTATGCTGGAGACGCATTGATAAACAGAAAGGCTGAAAACAGGACTTAAAAATACATAAACCTACCTGAAATTATACCAAAGTAGAAAGCTGGATAGCTACAAGAAGGACAAATAGGATTGAGAATATGATAAACTACATGATTCATATAATGTGTGTTTGTCTTATGTCATTTCCTTTGCATTGATGTGATTGGTTTTGTGGTATGAAATGCAAGCATAGCTGGATATAAGCATGGATAAATAGAAAGATAGAAAATAGGACCTAAAGATTACATAAACCAATTTTGAATTATATAATATTATGCTAGAAAAACAAAGAAAAACTAATAAAATCTTAGCAGCCAGGACAAAAGGATATGAAGGATAAGGGCTAGGCATAAAAAGGGGTAGATTATAACAAAGCAACCATGACAAAGAAGATAGACGGTAGATAAAAATGGCAACAAATCCTAACACTTGCGTAACTAAAACAAAATAGAAGCTAAACAATAGAGAGGACTGCAAGGAGAATGCAAGCTAGGGAAATAGTGAGCATGAAAGGTTAAATAGATGTAATAAGCAAGTAGGAGGCTGTGCGAACTATT
>JAREIK010008037.1:0-64325 GCA_029783825.1 Sapria himalayana | reverse complement strand
ATTACAAGTTTTTTTTATTTCAAAACCATTTAGAATTTATTATCCATCAAGAAGTCTTCACACTTAGGTTTACAGGTCACCTTCGTTGGAGATTGAAATACTTTGCGGAGGCAACCTACATGCTTCCTACATTTGAACTAGGAACTGCTAGCATTTACCTCATGCACCGCCTACAAATATATCCATCAATTCTATCTCAAATGGCATTCTCATCTTCATCCGATGAATGACTAATTTGCAAACCCTTGCGCAAATGAAATTTGAAGAAGGAAATTTGCCAGAAATTAGACCCTTTCTTGAAAGATGAGGAACCCGACCATTCTCACAACAGTTCATCATCTTTCACTCAGCGTGGGTGGGGTGAAACAATAGTATTATAGATATTTGTGTACCATTCCAAGCCGGCAGATTATTAGTTGTTCCATAATGGCACGAAACCAACTTATTTGACACTTTTATTCCCACATAATATATATGGTATTACTAAATTTAGAAAATTGGTATTATGTAATGGTTTTGGCCTAGCACGTGCTAACATCTCATTAATGGTTTGTCAGAGACTTTTCCTAAGGAGAAAAAAAGATGTCCCAATTCATATTTTTTTCTTTTGAAAAAATTTGATTTATTATTTTTTTCATTCTCATACAAAATAATCTTTATGTTTCAAAATGTTATCGATAAAGATAAAATTTTGAATGTCTACTAATAAAAGAATAATATTTTTAATTGGAATATTTTGATGTCATAATATTTCATATTAAGTCCATATTTCGAGTAAACTGAAGGTGAATTCTATGATGATTTATATGAAGCTGTTGTAAAAAGTTTTCATGATCCAGAGGTTAAATAGTTCAAATATGAATAAAGGGCATCCAAGGTAAAAAATTGGATTTTTTTAAAATTTCTACTATTTCTTCATTAACTATTTTGATTATTGTTGATCAACTTGAAAATAGATTCATTCCATTTTTAAATATTTATATATGTCTTTAAACTTATTATTTGAAGAAAAAATTTTAATGTTCACAAAAATTTAGAAACTTATTCATTATATTACTTACATGATTAGTGTAACCATACTAGAAATCGAACTAGCTAGAAGCAAGTTGAAGCGAGGCCTGATATCAATAGTGATGAAAAGGCCATCGGTGGGTTGGGTTAGCCCCAGACCATCTACCATTTCCTATTTGCTCTTTCTTGCACGGGCAGTAAGATACAAGTTGAAGGCAAGAAAAAGTCGACACAAGTTGCACTTCTAATTCTCTAGTTCTTAACATTGACTTCTTACCCATGAAATCAATTATTTGTTTTTTAGAAATGTAAAGCCATCCGACCATAGATCGGAAAAGCTCAGTATTCATTATTGAATCAATGACAAAGAGTCTAGGTAGGACTAGGGACCAATAAGATCAGTTGGGTGGGGGTGCAGCAAATCATCTTGCTTTTAGTAGTAAGCAACTCGCATTATAAAACTTTTTCTTTATTTTTAACAAAGTAAATAGTAGTTTCTCTCCTATCATTATAGCCAAGCTCTAACTTCATTTATTGACTCATGCAACTTGTTTATACACCGTGCTAAATATTATGTTTCTATATAAACAAACTAGTAAAAACCAGAACATGTCTAAGACCTCTATTAACTTCAAAAATAAAGAGACTTAACCTTTGATCAAAAATAAAATCAATTTTTAGAAACACATCTTTCTACAGAGTTGATTTTTTTAGGGGAAAAACATTGTTTTCTTAATAATCTAAGAAAGAAATTTTAATCTATTTGATTATATGTCTATATATCTAATATAATAATTACAGTTTTGTTTGATATTTTAATTAATAATTTATTTCATTTCATGAGAAAGAATTATATTTTTGATTATGTCTTCATATTCATTTTGCTTAAATAACACACTTAGAAAGTAAATTTGAGAAACCATTAGGACCAACAACACCTTTCCGAGTCAAAGGAAAAGGTTGCTTATTTTACTTTATCAATCATGGTACCTTTGCCATGCTCATATTTTTTTTCTTCTAAATATATTCACAAGGCTATATCCTAATTAGGATGTAGAAGAAAGATTTATTTTTAATAAGAAGGTTTTCAAAGAATTAATTATAGATTCCCTAATTTTTTCATCCTTATGGTAGCAAACATCATTTTCATATTTAATTGAATAGATATTGGAAGATCCTCTAAAGTAACATATATATATGTATGAATATTAAATATATAAGTATATACTTAATATAAATGTATATATCTATATACCAATATATGTATATAGAAACCTATATATATATATGTATGTGTATGTGTGTGTGATGTATTTGTGTCTGTGTGTGTGTGTCTTAAATATATGTATATACATAATATATAGATATATATATCTATATATCTATATAGAAACTTATATGTGTGTGTGTGTGTGTGTGTAATTCTGTCTAATACACACGCACGCAGCCACGCAAGCACGCACACACAGGTCTAATCTCATCATAAGAGCATCTCACATAAGGTGATTTAGAAATAACTTTAAAAAATTTAATTGATTTAATCATATAACTTTTACACTATTTTACATTAAGATTTTGAAACTATGTGAGGCCATTTTGCAAGTTCCAACATGAATTTCTTTTTGTTAAAATCATGTAGGCTAGAGTTAAATACTAAAATGATAATAAAATTCTTTATAGAACAGTAAAACTACAAATAGGAAGAAGAACTAGGCATCAATTTGGGAAATATTTTTTTTTATTTTTGAATTAAAAAAACATGTAAAGTGTTCTTAATGTTTTATTTTCTCACCTCAAAACAATGTTTTAGTCATATCGCTTAACTATTACAAGTTTTTTTTTATTTTCAAACCATTTAGAATTTATTATGCCATTCAAAGAAGTCTTCACACTTAGGTTTACAGGTCACCTTCGTTGGAGATTGAAATACTTTGCGGAGGCAACCTACATGCTTCCTACATTTGAACTAGGAACTGCTAGCATTTACCTCATGCACCGCCTACAAATATATCCATCAATTCTATCTCAAATGCATTCTCATCTTCATCCGATGAATGACTAATTTGCAAACCCTTGCGCAAAATGAAATTTGAAGAAGGAAATTTGCCAGAAATTAGACCCTTTCTTGAAAGATGAGGAACCCGACCATTCTCACAACAATGTTCATCATCTTTCACTCAGCGTGGGTGGGGTGAAACAATAGTATTATAGATTTTTGTATTTCAAATATGAGCTTGACATCATCGTTTTACAATAGGAATGCCTTAAAAGCATCAATTGAGAATAATTATTAACTTCTCGTTTCGATGCCAAAACTTTTGCAAAGAGCATGCTGAGTAATGTTGATGGTGAATATCTCGTTTATCAGTTTAATTAGATTGTTAGTTTTTACCATTTGAATCAATATGTTTGACACTGTTTGAAGATTTAGTTTCTATGGGTTATGAAATATTCATTTAATCAAATTGTTATTCATGGTGACTTTCACAAAAAAAATAAGCCCAACTCACATAACCTGTATCTTTTGCTCATATACATATATCTGCAAATGATTTTCATAGAAATTAACAACATAGCATCTATTCTTCTACTAACGACCAGAAATTTAAAGTTGTAACGTAAAGATATTGAAAATAAGAAAAATATGCTTTTCGTTTTCACTTGACACATCAGTGCCAAGACAAAGAGAACATTTCAATTCTCTCTTTTAAATACTATTTTTAAAAGAGAGAATTTTAAAATAAATAGCCTGGATGTTTATTTATACAGCCTGGATGTTACAAAAAATGGGGCGCTGTGAGGGAACTGACAATAAAAAAAGAATATTTTCAGTTTGATCATTAAAATAAACAGGCATGGATCCCGATAATCAAAAGATAAATACGATGTTATATAGTATGACAAAAATGACTATGGTAGAGGCGATAATGATGGCAGCCTCCGTAGCAATGGAGCCAATTATCCCAAAATTCTATGATGATGAGACTCCCATAGTAGAGAACAATTCAGTTCAAGAGTCAAAAAACCACTCTTGAACTATTTTTTTTTTTCGTAAGTCGTAACACAAATACTAACTATTCCATTTCCAGTCGTTCAATACAAACAAGAAAATGACCACGTTAGCAATCCGTGCTCCCCATGAACGAAACCTCCTTTACATCTTCAAACATAATGCTTCTTATTGGTATTTTATATTCTATATTGTTATGATTTAGTTACCATATATCTTTTTCATTTTTAGACTTTTCAATTAAAAATTCAATTAGAACAATTCATTTTAAAATTTTAAATAAAAAGAATTAATAATATTTGTCAATAAAATCATCAATGTGGTGAAAATTCATTTTTATTGAATAAATATAATTATTAGATATTTTTTTTAATTCGTGTCATAATTTGTATATATCTTTCCCCTCATGTGTTTGAACTAATTAAACCTATATATTAATTCTTTTAATAAAAGAAAACATAATACTCCTTTTTTGTAGTTTTTTTATTTAACTTTTATTTCATATTCAAGTTAGATATATTTTAACAACAAAAAATTCAGGATGCTTGAAATTGTCCATCTTTAACTCTACTAAATTTTGGAAATGAATATAAGTTAGAGTGAGAGTAAAGTGGTAAGAGATTAAAGGATTGTGAGAGGGAGAATGAGTGTTAAAATGAGAGGGTGCAAGAGAGAGAAAGTAAAAGTAAGTGAATGAGTGAGAGAGTGTGAGATAGAGACAGAGAGAGTGGATTATTAACTATATATATTAAGGTTTTTCCATTTGATAGTATCAAAATATACTTTTTTTTTGTTTTAGTACCATTTACAATAGATAAAATTAGGAGACTTTTCATAATTTTTTTCAAATGAGAGCATTTTAAATAATATTTCCTATATTTAAGTTTTAAATTTGAATTTCAAATTTTAAAAAATTAATCGTGATAAAATAAATCGATGAATGATGAGCTAGGCGAGATAAGAGATATAATAAAAATAGTCTCGACTATCTTAATTAAACAATATTCTAATTAATGCATTAATGTGAAAAAAAAATTTTTAAAATATTTAATAAAACAATTAGCATTTAGTTAGGAGATTTAAGAGCAAAGTTGATATTTTTGTAAAATTATTTCAAAGACAACGTTTAAAACATTCCATTGATATCTTTTAAACAAAAAACACAAACAAAATTTTTTAATTAATTTATGATTGATTAAAATGATAAATAAAACATTGTCCAAATTAACACAAACAAGAAGTACAGTTTTGGGAAAGCATGTATGTGATTGCTAATTTTAAAGATTTTATTTAATTTTAAAAATGAAAAAAATAAAATATTTACTAATATACAAAATTTTAAAGCATTTGCTTTCTCCTTGTTTTTACAATCTTTCATCCAATTCCCTTTCTGATGACAACATGCAGATTCATCCATCAAAGTACACCTAAAGGATGGTTCTACTCTTGACTTCAATTGGTATCTACCTCGTCAGATAGATTTGGCTGATTTTTTGTTGTTTGTAAGATCTATTGATGTCGTAAGTGCTTCTGGTGTGGCATTTCTATGATCATATTGATCCTTTTTATGATACTAATTGTTTACCAAGTACCAACGAATTAAAGAAACCTCTAAATTTAACTTCATCTTTATTAATATAATAAAGTTGTGGTTAAAAGATCATATGTTTGGGAATAAAATTTAATAACAAAAATGACAAATTTTCATCTCTAATTTCAATCTCTATATTTTGTAAATGAATATAATTTTGTTGAACTTATCTTAATGTTCGATTATAGGTGTACATTCTTATATTGAAAACAAAAAAAAAAAAAAAATTTCAAGTAGAGTATGTTATCTATGTTTTTTGTTGCTAAAGTCACTTTCATGACAAATGTCATATGTTCCATTGCTAAGGAAATCGTACTGTGCCGAAAACTTGTTGGTTGATGATATTCCAAGGTAATATGAGATCCCACTTGGAATAAGAGAACCATAACTTTAGATTGCCGCATGCTAATGTTGTTGATGCCATTAAATATATCCACCTTGAACTTTGCATTTGACAACGTGGTTCTCCTGATCTCCTCATTGATACACTTGTCGTTCTTTCATCCATTGTCTCCTCCGTCTTCGTGGTTGGTTTATCATCGCCCTTTAAGAATTTTCACAAACAAAAAACTATTTATTTGGAATTCACATAATTGAACAAATAATTTAATTTTCTTTTCAACTTTATTGTTATCTAAATTTAAAAAATTAAGATCACGAATGTGTCCAAGTTAATCTAAAATGATATGAACTATTCTATACTTTAACAAAATCTGGCAAACAATTGATTGAACAGGTAAAGATACATTCTTTTACCAGAAAATTGGTTACGAGGTCGGATTGTCAATATCAAATATGAATTCGGCAATGAAAATGGCATGCTCTTATGATATTAATGTCATGCTGATATAATGGTATCACCAATATCATGTAATGCCGATGTCACCTCTATTTAGACTGAGTTTTGTTATTCATTGGCAAGTCAAATTTGGGTTGTATTATACTCATACCATGTGGATGACATCATCATCACCCTCTATGTTCCTCTCTAAATTCTATATTTTTTTGTAATTTTTTTATTTTTTTTATTTTTTAACTTTATTTTAATTATTTTTTTAATTTTTTTAATTTTTTAATTTTTTTAATTTTTTTAATTTTTTTAATTTTTTTAATTTTTTAAATTTTTTTAAATTTTTTTAAATTTTTTTAAATTTTTCTAAATTTTTTTTTATTTTTTTTATTTTTAATTTTTTATTTTATTATTTATTTATTTTTTTAATTATTTTTAATTTTTAATTTTTTCCAGCTTTTTATTGTAAATTCTATAATTATTTTGGAGGGTTTACCAAAACTATGACTAACTATTGGGCACCATGATATTTCTATATATAATAGTATTAGGCTTAAAAGGGATATCTACTTTTGATATTAAGGTGGATTAGAGATGTAAAAATCAGCTCCCAAAATAAAATGTCGGGCTCTAGAGACTCAAGTTATGAAATTTTATGAAGGAGATAGATGCGATATAAAAAAATTACGCAAATTATTAACGTGCGAAAGAGAATACAAGACACTTTGATTTGGCTAGTAAATAACAAAAGAAAATTAACCATCAAGTCAGCTCCATGTAACTCATAATAAAATGTATAAAATCTCTAGCTTACGAAATGTAATGCCACCATGATATTTCTCAAAAAAAAATCTTTTATTTGGATGGGTACTACTAAATAAATTTATATCTGCGAAATATTTGCTAAAACATAAAGTCTTTTTTCATGGCATCAAAATGCATTAACTATTTTATTGAAGAAATAATCTATCACTTATTTTATCAGTATAAGGAAGCAATGAGATTTTGGCATAAACTTTATTTAAATATAAAGATATAGGATAAAAATAAAGTAACTACTCTTTGTATCAAAATAATCAGTCACTAAATTGAATTTAGAGCAAAATTTGTTAAAAAATTATAACCTTTTAGTTAAATTATGAGATATAAAGAAAGAGCCGAACAACAGAGATCTAAAGGAAATATATTATCTTTCAAGAAAATTATTTTCAGAGTAGAAATTCTAGTTGAAAAATAAATGTTTTCTTATTATAAGAAAAATATATGGTTTTAACTTATTAAAGTTTTATTAACATAATATGATGACACTTTTTGTGAGTTTCACCATTTGGATTAATATACTTATTATAAGTATCATCATTTATAATACACAATAACTTATAATGACACAAATAGATGAAACTTATTGCAAAGGTTACTTTTTATGATAACAATGTAAATAATGGACATTCATCAAATGATTATATCTAGAATATATCATAAAAAGTTTAACACAAATTACACTTTGTGTAAATTTTTATCATTCAATCTTTTATATAATAGTTAGGGTTAGAGTTGTGTACAATAATATTTTAGACAAAACATGTATGCATCATATTTTTTTCATGTGTTTGCAGGAATATAAAAATTATCAATATGCAAAAAAGTACAAGTGTTAAAAGTGAAAAAGTTTCAGATATAAGTTAATTTGAAAATTTAAAAACAAAATTCAAATTTTATTTGGAATAAAATTAAAAATTCATCATTTTTTAATTGAATTGCAATTTTAAAAGACATAAAAATACATTTTGTGAAATAAAAATTATATCATTTTATTTTGATGTGTTTAGTAATAGTTCAAAAAGGCATAATTAAAAGATGGAAATAGTGAGATAATTAAATAACCAAAATTGTGATTATCAACGGCGTGTTTGCTTCTCATTGGTCCCTTGCATTCAACATTGTATTGAATCGGTCAATTAGTTGCAAATATCTTTTTAAATTCATTCTTTTCAATTACAAATTCAATTATACTTGTGCATTTATAATCTTTCAATATTATAAAATAAAACAAAATATTTGTCAATGAAAATCATTATTATCATTAATTAAAATTCATTTATAATTCAATCAATAAATACATTCACATTTTTTATTCATTTGTATCACTCTTTTTTATATATAATTCCCCTCATATGATTGTTCTTCATAAATAAATAAATAAATAGATAAACAGAGAATGCCATACCATTAAAAATTGTCATACTCTAAAGTTTAATTGCAAATACTGTGATAGAAAATGGCATACTGAGGATAGATGCAAATCCAAAAAATAGTACATGGACACCCAATATCACAAGCAACCGACAATATCAATCACAACAACAACGAAGATTTTGAAGAAATTAATTTTCTGTTGCTAATGCAACAGAATCCCCTAAATCCACACATAACGTTAACAAAACAAGCCAAACTCTTGACCCGGTCAATATATTGCAAGGATTCTCCACAGAGCAACTTCAACAATTTTCTCGTGCATTATCATTCACAAGCACAAATCATAATATAAACACCTATGCAAATGCAACATCTGTCTCTTTTTTCTGATACTTCAATTAATTTTGTATTCACTAAGCTTTGGATTTTGCATAGTTGAGCCACCAATCATATTACCTCTACTAATCTATTTTTTTTCACCAAATTGGAGTGCCGAAGAGAGGATGCCACCATTGCGGTCCCCCCCCCCCCCCCCCGATACTGCCTGTCTTCCTTGCAGAATCGGGACTCTGCCGAACTCTCTCCAAACAGGGGCCGAAGACGTCTTGTAGTGTGCTCTGAAAGTGACTTCAGCGCAACCGAGTTCGTGATTGAGGAAGGAGGCTTTCACAGAATCGTGTTCGGTAAGATTTCATCTATATTGGATGCTTCTCATCTAAACTTACCCTCGTCGGAACATTAAACACGAATTTATTTGCTACTGAGGGCTCGGGTAATGAGGAATTCCAGGAGCTTACTCGGTCAAAGGACCCTATTATGATTCCTAATATCAATGAAACTAATACCTTACCATCAGATTCCTTGAACTGTTCTGATTCACTGGGGGAAAGGATGGATGATATCCCCGGCAGCCATACAAAGGGACTGCTCTCCTCTCAACAGAACTCAAATGTTCTAACAGAGGATAAGGCTAATTCTTCCTCGTCCAATCCTACTATACTCTGAAATAAAGAAGGTAAACCCTTGCTGAAAATTTGCCTATATTTTGTAAATTATGCTCGGCTTTTGGGCATATTTTAAGTGAATGCCGTGTAAAGCTAAAAAAGAGGAAGGGATGTTCCAGCCAACTCCTTTAAGTCCATGCAGTCCAAGGACTTCTGCGAAAGATCATCTCCACAAGAAGAGGCACAATCCAGTTCTGAACCGGAAAAAAGAGATGAAATCAGCATGCTCTCCGAAAAAATCCTCTGCCTAGGCCCAGCTCAGGAGGAAACTGAAGACTTTACGGTTGTAAAGGCCCGAAGAAAGAAGAAGGAGCTTAACATCAGAGAAGGCCCGTCTTTGAACTTAAGGAATAAAGGAAGGAGTAACGACTCTACAGCCAAGGGCTTTACGAGTGTCAAGATGCATTAGACTGTCTCTCGCAACTTGGCATGGAGGATATTCCCTCGTTAGGATCCTTTTTTACTTGGACTAACGGGAGGGTATCTAGCAAGCTCGACAGGGCAATGGCTAACAGGGAATAGGATAATCTTCCACTTGATTGTCATGTTAAAATTTCTCCCCCTGGAACCTTCTCTGATCATTGTCTCCTGCTCCTCACCACTAACTATGCAGACAAAAGAAGGTTGATCCTCTTTAAATTTTGCAACATGTGGACCACGCACAAAGAATTTATCCCACTCTTGCTTAAGATTTGGGAAAATGAAATCTCTGGTTCTCTAATGTATCAATTTGCCTCTAAGTTGAAGCAATTAAAGGAGCCCCTCAAAAATCTTAATGCAAAGCACTTTGGGTATCTTAGCACAGGAGTAGCTCTTGCTAGAAATGCTCTAAACTCTCTTCAACTTAAAATGCTCAAGTGCCCTAGCCCAAGCCAAAAGGATGAGGAAGTACAATTTAAAATCAACTTGCGAAGGCTTGAGGAATGCGAACTCTCATTCCTTGGGCAAAAGGCTAAGATCAAATACCTAAAGGATAGTGACAAGTGCACCAAATTTTTTAACTCCCTAACAGGCTCAAAAATTCAAAAAAGGAAGATAGTGTCGATAATTAAGGAAGATGGAAACTATTCTTCATCAATTAATGATGTAGTTGAATCTTTTGTGTCATATTTTAAAGAGCTCCTGGGCTCCTCTACTCCTCTACTCCAGCTCTCTCTCTCTCTCTCTCTCTCTCTATCTTTTACTTCGGATGAGATAAAAAATGCCTTGTTCTCTATGGGGAGCTCGAAATCCCCAGGGCCGGGCTGGTTCATGGCAGAATTTTATAAAGCCTCATGGTTATATATCGGCAAAGATGTGATTAAAACTGTTAAGAGTTTCTTTAATTCAGGGAAAATACTAAGGCAAATTAATAACACATATATTGCATTAATTCCTAAATCATCGCACGCCTCCACAGTTAAAGATTATCGTCTTATTTTGTAATGCAATGTTATATAAATCATCTCCAAGCTCATTGCCTCCCGCTTAAAGCTTGTTCTTGAGCGCATAATTAGCCCTTCCCAATGGCATTTATAAAAGGGAGATTGATATCGGACAACTTCCTTCTCGCCCAATGCTTAATCAGGAAATATGCGAGGAAAAGAATCTCTCCCCGATGCTTTTTTAAAGTCGACAACCAAAAGACTTTGATACGGTAGAACGGAGCTTCTTAATGAAAGTGCTAGAAGCTTTAAATTTTTCTAATCATTTTGCAAAGATCATTCACGAATGCATCAGCATGACTTCTTACTCAGTGGCTATAGATGGTCAATTCCATGGCTTCTTCAAAGGCAAAAGAGGTCTTAGGCAGGGAGACCCGATCTCCCCCTACCTCTTCATCATATGCATGGAATACCTCTCTAAGCTACTACTTACGGCTTGTTCAGTAGATAGGTTCTCATACCATCCTGGTTGCACTCCTTTCAAGCTTTCGCACCTGATGTATGCGGATGACCTAATTATCTTCTGCAAAGGTGACATATCTTCATCTTCTATTATCTTGGAGGTGCTTAAGAAATTTTCTGCATCTTTTGGACTTAATGCAAATCCCTCCAAATCGAATATCTTCTTTGGAGGGGTAAAGAGTGAATTCAAGGAAGAGATCCTACGATTATCAGGATATGAAGAAGGCACACTCCCATTTATTTTTCTTGGGGTTCCGCTTTAATCTAGCAGATTAATCTTTTCACATTTTTCTGTTCTTCTGGCGAAGATAATTTCAGCTATTCACCAATGTGCCGGGAAAATTCTATCTATGGTTGGGAGGCTTGAACTTCTTCGTACAGTTGTTCAAGGGATAGAGGGTTATTAGTTTTCGGTTTTAATTCTACCCTCATATGTGATTAATTTTATAAATGGAGCATGTAGAAGATTTCTATGAAGCGGACCGGTAACAGGTAGGTATAGACCCAAAGTCTCTTGGGACAAGGTGTGCTCACCTACTCCTCAAGGTGATGTTAGGCTTCTTAATCTTGCTTCATGGAATAAAGCTTTCTTCATCAAAACCCTATGGAGAATTAATTGGAAAGAGGACTCTCTCTGGATCAAGTGGATTCACCACTGCTACCTTAATAAGCAAAGCATATGGAACTGTCGCCAACGAATGAAGATACACCTTTTTGGAAAGCACTAGTATCTATTAAAGATACTCTTATAGCTAAATCGGGTTCAAAGAGTCGAGCAGAAATTTTATTGAATGCGTGGGGGGAAATTGGTAGGGTTGTCTCCAATGCCCATCGTTTCCTATCTAATTTCAGCGTCAAGAAGGATAAAGCCTGGACCAAGGTTATATGGGTTAAAAACAATATCCCAAAGCACGCCATTAGTTTATGGATTGTCGGGCAAAGAAAGATAATAACATAAGACAAAGCATTCACAGTCTTGGACTGTCTAAACTGTGAATTCTGCAATGCACTGGAATCTTTTGATCATGTGTTCTTTGAATGCGGATATACTAAGTTGGTAATGGAGAAGATCAAAGCTTGGATTAATTTTGACGGGCCCATTAACTCAATTTCTACAATTTTTCGGTCTTTCATCATAAAGTATGCAGCTGATTCTTCACTAAATAGAGTTCGTAAAGCGGCATTTGTGACATCGGTATACCATATTTGGCGAGAAAGAAATAGGATTATATGAAAAGAAATCCCAGAATCCAGAAGGCTTAATCAGGAAAATCAAAATGGAAGTCTTCATTATTTTTTCAAAAGAATGTAGCACTTTGAAACTATCTTAGGGTGTAAAGACATTTTTGGTAGTGAATTTTACTTATCAAAATCTAATTCAACTCTTTTCACTAAAACACAATCATCATTAATACCTATCGTTAAGAATCATCACTAGATCTACAGCCTCAATAACTTCAACCGGCACTTTATCTCTCAATTCTGATATCACATTAAATGATGTTCTATGTGTTCGTAGATTTCGCTTAAATTTGATTTCTATGAACAAAATTACCACTACTTTTAATTGTTGAGTTATTTTTTTTCCACCTTTTGTGTCTTACAGGACTTGGCTACGGGGAAGATGATTGACTCGAGTAAACAATGTGGTGTTCTCGATTACATGCCTCCATTGCAAAAAATATCAATCTGTCATCAAGTTTCACACCCTTCCAATCTATGGCATATGCGTCTTGGACATCCATCACCATTTTGCCTTAAGTTAGCTTCTTCGTTGTTATCTTCAAACAATATTTCTTGTCACAATAATTGTACTATTTTCCCATTGCAAAACAAACAAGATTTGTATTCTCACTAAGTTTCATATCAACTCATTTTCCATTTGATTTATTACTTTGTGATATTTGGGGTCATCACAAAGTCCCAACACACTCAGTGAAATGATACTTAGTTATCATCAGAAATGACATTACAAGATGCACATGAATATTTCTTATGCAACACAAATCTACGATTCAAAAAATTTTAAAATCTTTCATTGATTTTGCTTATACTCAATTTCTTCTCTATGTCAAAGCAGTCAGAGTAGACAATGGTTTTGAATTATTATCTATGAATTTTTTTAGGTTTCATGACATTGAATATCAACACACATGTGTTTACACTCCACAACAAAATGGAGTTATTGAAAGGAAGCATCATCACATTCTCACTATAGCACGATCATTACTTTTTCAATCTCATTTACCATTGTATTCTTGGGGAGAGTGTGTTTTAACTATTGTTTATCTCATTAACCAGCTACCATCCCCATTGATTTCAAATAAAATACCTTTTGAAATTTTATATCATTGTCCACCCTCTCTTGATCACTTAAAATTTTTTGGTTGTCTATGCTACGCCACTATTGTGCACCCAATTCATAAATTCGAATCGTGTGTCAAAAATTTTTATTTTCATTGGATATCCGACTAGGCAAAAAGGATACAAACTATACGGCTTGGAAACTGAAAAATTTTTTGTCAGCCATGATCTAAGTTCCATGAAACTATTTTTCAATTTTAATCAACCTCAAAAAAATCTGATTTTGTAATGCCCAATTTCTTTTTTGAAACAATAGAACCTCGGTCTATCAAATCACTAGTTCTTTCTAGCACTCATTCTCGCCAACCTGGGCAAACAGAAATAATAAATACACACGAACCCATCTCTCTCACACATGCAAACCACACATGCTACTCCATCTGGCACTACTCAGTCTTCCACATTCACACCAACATCTGAAACTACACCAACACTTTCTTACACGTCAGACATTCCTTCTTAACATATTCTTCATTCGAGATAGTCAACACGAACCAAGAGACTTCTAACATGGCATAGAGACTTCCTGATGTCATCTCAAGCTAATCAATCTACCTCAACATCAAATTATAAGACAAGTACTCTATATCCACTCTCACATTTTTTTCCTACTCACAATTTTCTTCCTCTCATTCTACCTTTTTAGCTAACATCATAAATCACATCGAGCCCATAACTTATTCTCAAGCTATCCTTGATCTACATTGGGGACAAGCTATGCATACAGAATTAGAAGCATTATAACTCAACAACACATGGAGCTTAGTCCCTCTACCTATTGGTCATAAACCAATCAGTTGTAAATGGGTTTACAAAATAAAATACCGATCTGATGACATAATTAAGCACCACAAGGCTCATCTCATTGCTAATGATATAATCAAATTATAGGCATTGACTATCATAAAATAATTTTACCAACAGCTAAGCTTATACACTTTGATGCCTTCTTACTATTGCTTCTACATGTCATTGGTACATTCATCAATTGATCATTCAAAATGTATTCCTACTTGGTGATTTACATGAAGTTCTATACTTGAAACCTCCACCTAGTCTTCACCAACAAGGGAAGAAAACTGTATGTCTGCTCAACAAGTCTTTTTATGGACTTGAGCATCAAGAAACTGGTTTTTAAGATTCTCAGATACTATTCAAAAGGTTGATTATCAACAATCAAAGGTTGATTATTCACTTTTCACCAAGGTTCAAAGCAATTCTTTAACAACAATTCTCATATATGTTGATGACATACTACTCACATAAAATAATCTACATGAAATGGAACTCCTCAAAGGGTTCCTTCTTAAATGCTTAGATATCAAAATCTTGGAGACTTGAACTATGTTCTAGCTATTGAATTCTCTTGTTCAAAAAATAAAATTTGTATGTCACAAAGAAAGTATGCTTTGTATATTTTATAAGATACAGTACTCCTAGGTAGTGTCCCAATAATTTATCAATGGAGCAAATTTTGATGCTCACTTCCACTGACGGAGCATTGCTAGATGATCCAACAAAGTACAGAAGATTAGTTGGAAAATTGATTTATCTGATAGTAACAAGGCCTGACATAGTCTACTCAGTTCGCACATTGAGCCGCTTAATGCAAGAACCTATAATACCACATCAGAACTCTTTGTTTCGAATCCTCAAATACATCAAAGATACCCTGGGCCAGGATTATTACTTCCTTCTAATAATAGTTTAGATTTGAAAGCATTTGTGATTCGAATTGGAAAGGTTGTCGCACCACAAGAAGATTAGTTACAGGATATTGTATTTTTCTTTCATATCATGGAGGTCCAAGATACAAGCTAATGTCTCTAGATCATCCGCTGGAGCCGAGTATCGAGCCATGCCTAACACATTTTTAGAGCTAACCTGGTTACGTTATACTACATGATTTAAAGGTCTCTCAAACATCTCAATGCCATTATTTTGTGATATCAAGCAGTTTTGCACATTGTGGCGAATCTTATTTTTCATGAACATATGAAGCACATTGAAATAGATTGTCATATAGTACGAGAAAAAATCTAAACTGGAATGATTGATCCTTCTTTTGTTCCTTCAAACTCACACTTGGCTGATGTATTTACAAAGGTTAGGAAAAGATCACTTTATGAGTTTATGCAGCAAGCTGGGACTTCATGTTATTCACTCTCCAACTTGAGAAAGAGTATTAAGAAATATTTTACGAGTTGTATTAGCTGTACAGCTGTATATCCCACTTGGATCAAGACTTTTGAGTTTTGACCCTAACATTGTCAATCTTAGCTCCCTATAAATTCGTTGTTAAGCAAAGAAATAAAACTTACTTGTTTTGCTATGCTTTAGTGTTTCTTAATAAAGGATTGAGGAAATAATTGATCAATACTCGGTGATATTTGTATAGTTAAATGTTGAGCGCTAGAGTGAAGAATTCATAAATTCTAGAACTATTTTGTTTTTTTTTCTTGTCGTAACACAAATACTAACTGTTCCATTTCCATTCGTTCAATGCAATATAGAAAATGACCATGTTAGCAATCCGTGCTCCATGAACGAAACTATCTTTACATCTTCGTACATCATGCTTCTTATTGGTCATTTTAATTCAATTGTTATGAATTAGTTAACAAATATCTTTTTCAATTTTATTCTTTTAAATTACCAATTCAATTATAATCGTTCATTTATAAAATTTAAAATAAAAAGAAAACATAATATTTGTCAATGAAAATCATGAATGTCATGAAAATTCATTTATAATTCAATCAAAATAATTATTTTATGTTTTTTTAATTCATGCCATAATATCCAAGATACTTCCTTTTTGTAGTTTTATTTAACTTTTATTTCATATTCAAGTTAGATATCTCTTAACAACAAAAATTCGGGTAACTTGAAATGGTCCATCTTTAACCCTACTATATTTTGGAAATGAACTTAAGTTAGAGTGAGAGTCAAAGTGAGTAAGAGATTCAAAGATTATGAGAGTGAGTTTCAGTGTGAAAAGGAGAGGGCGCAAGAGAGAGAAAGTAAACGTAAGTGAGAGAGAGAGAGAGAGAGTGTGTGTGTGTGTGTTTATGAGAGTGGATTATTAACTATATATATTTAGGTTTTCCCATTTGATAGTATCAAAATATACTATTTTTTTTAGTACCATTTACAATAGATAAAATTAGGAGACTTTTCATAAATTTTTTCAATTGGAGAGCATTTTTAAATATTTTTTCCTAGATTTAAATTTTAAATTTGAATTTTACATTTTTAAAAAATTAATTGTGATAAAAAATCAATGAATGACGTGCTAGGCGGGATAAGAGATAAATAAAAATACTCTCGACTATCTTCATTAAACAATATCATTTTTATATAAAGCATTAATGTGAAAAAAAACAATTTTTTAAAATATTTTATTAACACAATTAGCATTTAATAAGGAGATTTAAGAGCAAAGTTGATATTTTTGTAAAATTATTTCAAAGACAACGTTTAAAACATTCCATTGATATCTCTTAAACAAAAAAACAAACAAAATTTTTGAATTAATTGATGATTGATTAAAATGATAAATAAAACATTGTCCAAATTAACACAAACAAGAATTATAGTTTTGGTAAAGCATGTATGCGATTGTTAATTTTAAAGATTTTATTTAATTTTTAAATTGAAAAAATAAAATATTTACTAATATGCATATTTTTAAAGCATTTGATTTATCCTTATTTTGACAGTCTTTCATCCAACCCTTTCTGATGACAACATGCATATTCATCTATCAAAGTACACCTAAAGGATGGTTATTCTCTTGACTTGAATTGGTATCTACCTTGCCAGATGGATTTGGATGGTTTATTATTGTTCGTAAGATCTATTGGTGTCGTAAGTGCTTCTGGTGTGGTATTTCTATGATCATATTGATCCTTTTTCTAATACTAATTGTTTACCAAGTACCAATGAATTAAAAAAACTCTGAATTTAACTTCATCTTTATCAATATAATTAAGTTGCGGTTAAAAGATCATAGGTGTCGTGCAGAAAATTTAATAACACAATGCCAAATTTTAATTTTTAATTTCAATCTCTAAAATTTGTAAATGAATACTAATTTTGTTGAACTTATCTTGATGTTCGATTATAGGTGTACATTTCTTATATTGAAAAAAAAAAAAACCTTTTTCAAGTAGTGTATGTTCTCTATGTATTTTATTGCTAAAATATCCTTCATGACAAATGACTTCTGTTCCTTTGCTAATGAAAGTCGTTTTGTGCCGCCAACTTGTTGGTTGATGATATTCCAAGGCAATATGAGATCCGACTTGGAATAAGAGAATGAGAACTTTAGATTGCCACATGCTAATGTTGTTGATGCCATTAAATTTATCAACCCTGAACTTGCATTTGACAACATGGTTCTTTTGATCTCCTTATTGATACACTTGTCTTGTTTCATCTATAGTCTCCCCGATCTTCTTGGTTGGCTCATCAACGTCCATTAAGAATTTTAACAAACAAAAAACTATTTATTTGGAATTCACATAATTGAACAAATAATTTAATTTTTTTTTCGACTTTATAGAGATTTAAATTTAAAAAATTGAGATCACGAATGTGTCCAAAATAATCTAAAATGATATGAACTATTCTTTACTTTAACAAAATCTAGCAAACAATTGATTGAACACGTAAAGATACCTTCTTTAACTAGAAAATTGATTTCGAGGTCGGATTGTCAATGTCAAATTGGGGTTTGGCAAGTCAAATATGAATTCTGTTATGAAAATAGCATGATCTTGTGATATTAATGTCATGCTGATATAATGGTATCACCATCATCATGTCAGGCGGATGTCAACTTTATTTAGACTGAGTTTTTCTATTCATTGGCAAGTAAAATTTTGGTCGTATTATACTCATATCATGTGGATGACATCATCTTTACTCTCTATGTTATTCTCTATATTCTATATTTTTTTGATATCTTTTTATTTTTTTAATTTTTTTTTTTTTCAATTTTTTTCAATTTTTTTTAATTTTTTTAATTTTTTAATTTTTATTAATTTTTATTAATTTATTAATTTTTATAATTTTTTATATTTTTATATTATTTTTAATTATTTTTAATTATTTTTAATTATTTTTAATTATTTTAATTATTTTTAATTTTTTTTTTTTTTTTAACTTTTTTTAAAAATTTTTTAAATTTTTTTAATTTTTTAATTGTTTTATTTTATTTTATTATTTTATTTTATCTTTAAATTTTATTTTTTATTGTATTTATTTTATTTATTTTTTAATTGTTTTTTTATTTTTAATTTTTTTAATTTTTAATTTTTTAATTTTTTTAATTTTTAATTTTTTAATTTATTAATTTATTAATTTTTTATTAAATTTTAAATTTTTAAATTTTTAAATTTTTTAATTTTTTTAATTTTTAAAATTTTTTATTTTTAAAACTTTTATTGTAACTTTTATAATTATTTTGGAGGGTTTACCAAAACTATGACTAACTCTTGGGAACCAGGACATTTCCATATATGATAGTAATTAGACTTAAGGGATATCTCCTTTTGATATTATGGTGGATTAGAGAAGTAAAAATATGCTCCCAAATAAAAATGGGGCTCTAGATACTCAAGTTAATAAATTTTATGAAGGAGATAGATGTGATATAAAAAAATTATGAAATATTCTCCATCAAATAATCATGACGCAAATTATTAACGTACGAAAGAGAATACTAGACACTTAAATTTGGCTAGTAAATAACAAAAGAAATTTTATCATTAAGTCAGCTTCATGTAATTCATAATAAAAGGTATAAAATTTCTAGCTTACGAAATGTTATGCCACCATGATATTTCTCAAAAAAATCTTTTTTTTGGATGGATACTACTAAATTAATTTATATCTACGAAATATTTGCTAAAACATAAAGTCTTTGTCATGGCATCAAATGCATTATTAACTATTTCATTGAAGAAATAATCTATCAGTTATTTTATCTGTATAAGGAAGCAAAGAGATTTTGACACAAACTTTATTTATAATAAAGATATAGGATAAAAAGATAAAGTACCACTCTTTGTATCAAAATGATTAATCACTAAATTGAATCTAGAGCAAAATTTGTTAAAAAATTATAAACTTTTAGTTAAATTATGAGAGATAAAGAAAGAGTCAAACAATATGAGATCTAAAGGAATATATCTCTTACAAGAAAATTATTTTCAGAGTAGAAATTCTAGTTAAAAAATAAATATTTTCCTAATATAGGAAAAAATATATGGTTTTAACTTGACAAAACTATGGAAAACAATGTTTTATCTCACTTATTAAAGTTATATTAACGTAATATGTTGACACTTTTTGTGAGTTTCATCATTTGAATTAGGATATACTTATTATACGTATCATCAATTCTAATACACTAACTTTTAATGACACAAATAGATGAAACTTATTACATGGTTTACTTTTTATGATAACAATATAAATAATGACATTCATTAAATGATTATATCTAAAAATTATCATAAAAAGTTTAACACAAATTACACTTTGTGTAAATTTTTATGATTCAATCTTTTATAAATAGGTGTCTACGCTTAGACCTTAGAGTTGTGTACCATAAAATTTTATACAAAACATGCATGCATCATATTTTTTCATGTGTTTGAAGGAATATAAAAATTAGCAATATGCAAAAAGTACAAGTGTTAAAAGTGAAAAAGTTGTAAATAGGAAACAATAAGTTAATTTGAAAATTTAAAAACAAAATTCAAAAATTAATTTGGAATAAAATTTAAAATTCGTCATGTTTTAATTGAATTTCAATTTCTAAAAGAAACATAAAAATACATTTTGTGAAACAAAAATATATCATTTTAATTTTGTTCTTTTCGGTAATAGTTCAAAGAGGCATAATTAAAAGATTTAAATCGTGAGAAAATTAAATAACCAAAATTGTTATTATTGTAAAAAGTTATAAAATTGAGTTTATTTTCCAGGCACTTTTTTGAAACCAATCAAATAAAATATTACAAACTGATAATTAGATTAATATAGAATAATCAAAGAATGTAAGGCCGATAACTTATAAATTACATTAATTATGAAAAATTGTTACATAGAAAAACTAAATAAAGAAAAAGTCAACAACAAAATATGCACTATTTTAAAATAAAAATATATCTAATTATGTGGCTCAATAAAAATAAATAAACTATTTGTTAAAAAAATAAATTTAACTTCATGCTTTTAATAGATAGAAAACATGTCGATCAAAAGAAAATAAATTGCATTCCAAATATATAAATATTTTGATTTTTTTAAAACAAATTGATGCCTTTGGGTAAGTCGGTAAGTATATTTTTAGGATTTTTTTGAGTATACTACATTATTATATTTTTTATCACGATATTTTTTTTCTAAATATTATAAATTTAAGAGATTTTTAATGAATTATTTCAAATTTAATACATTTCACAAAAATAATTATTCAAATTCAAATTTAGTTTCGATGTGTCTATAAATTTATTATAAAATATATGTCAACACTGATCAAGAAAAGAATTATAAATATAATATTTTTCATTATATTTAATAAATCTGGAAAATTTTATTCAAATTTTTAATTGAAATAAATCATAAAAATATGATCTCGAAAAGTTTCTAAATTAAATTTTTAAAGAAAATATTTACATATACATTTGTTCGAGAACAATTATATTTTTAAAAAATAAATATGAATAGTAAAATTAAGATACTAATTTCTCCACAAGAATCTCAATTAAAAATGCAATGTGATGATGAACAAATGTTATTTACATATTAATGCATATGAATAGTTGTAACAAAGCAAAAGAAAAGAAAATTTATTGATTCTCAGAATGAAAAACTATCAACAAGTGACAAACAAAATCTGAAAAAAAATCAAAGTAAAACCAAATTCTCATTGTAATAGTCCATGACACTAAGAGAATTAGCAAAATCCGATGAAAGAAATGGCTGAGGTTGTGGACTCCAATTGACATCCTCTGGAAATTTAAAGTCTTGGATAGGCATATTGTTGGCATCATCTTCATGTGGTAGAACAATGGAGGTTGATTCTAGATTGAGCACAACAATTTGATCAAACAAATTTGACACTGTTATTGAATTTTGTTGAGGAGGAATATGGGCAGGATCATCATCTTCGAAGCTAGTGATGTCGAGAATGCTTCTTCCAATCTTCCTCTTTTTCCCAGTAGTTGAATGGCGCTTTAAGTATTTTTGGGCATGACTAGAAACTTGAGTCGTCGATTTTATTTGGACCAATGCGGAAATTTGTTTCCATTTGCTTGTGCCAAATATCGACAAACCCCTCAGAAAAGTCGTATAGAGAAAAAGAAATACAAATACAATGAGATCTTAGTCTTCCTAACTCAGAGTTATAAATAATGTTGTATTTGTATCACTCTTTATATATATTTTCTCTCATAAGATTGTTCTGTATAAATAAATAAATAATATATATATATATATATATATATATATATATATATATATATATAGTACTTGTGTACTCTAGATAATAAAAGATCTATAAATTAAAAAAATAATTAAATTGGATAGTATAACGAGTACAAAATCTATTAGAAAACATATATTAAACTTCAGCTTCTAATGTCTAAAGGTTCGCAAAGAATAGTATATCTTATATATTTAAGAATGGAACAGATGCTATTGCATGGCACAACACGGAAAATAGTTTGTGCTATTCTTAAATATATTTAAGAATGCAATATATTTAAGATCGTGCTATTGTTCAAGGGTTTGTGGAACTTTGGTATTGTTGGTATGATTTCATTGTGCAAACATGGAGAAGTTGGTGCAATCATCATGCAGTATTTGTGTGGTACGTTTACTGCAACCACACTGCAACATTTGCATTGTTGTAGTGAACCTTGTGCAACAATGGCTTTATGGCGTGCTGCTTGGATTGTGTTTATTATATTATTTTTTTTAGTAATAATAAAAATAATTAGTATACAATAATGGGGAACAACTAACAAGATCATCACCAACTTTGAAAAGAGTTTGATGATAGATAAACAATTAATTATTTGTAGTGTCAATTGATTTGCATATCAATAGTATATTTGATGAATTTTAGCCAAACACAAATGCTTTGGATTTTACACTAAATATATCTTTTCAAAGACCTTTTACTTATATAACACTATTATTCAATTACTGACATATGGATTCGTCGATCAAGATGAAATTCTTTATTATATAGCCTAAACACAAATATTTCAAAATATTTATGAGATAATATATAGATTGAAAATATTTGTACTTTTTTATGAAGATTAGAGCAAACACGAGAAAAGTAATAGACTTTGAATCATAAGTGTGCATCTATTACACTTTCAAACTTACTCAGACACAGCGTGCATGGTGCAATTTGTGCCATGCTTAAATGTTCATTTTCTATTGTGCTACACTGCATATAAATGGCAACCTACACTTGGATATGACACTTGGGGCAATGGGCGTGCATAGTAGCTAAAGTGTGCTACTCTATACAATGGTTACAATGAATGGGAAGCGTGTGTGATGTGGTGAAACCCTAGTGAAGTGGAACAATCATCTTAGAATCAATGCAAGGTACAATGTGTGCAACAAAATGTGTGATTGATTCCTCCAAGGTTGAGTGTTTGTGTTGTGCCATTTTGATTCATGTACATCAAGGAATATGTGGTGTGGCTACGTGTGTTCACTTTATTGAGTAGTTTTATTAGTACAAACATGTTGCTAATCAGTATAGAATCATGGGGAAGAACTCGGTGGGAGTGGAAAACAATAATTTTACACAACTGGCTGATTTCGATGAGAGTTCCATTTTTGAGATAAGTATATATGAGGCACCTATTAGATGATACATCTGAGAATAATTCATTAGTAGTTCATAATCAATGCATAATTACTCATTTATTTATGACAGTCGATCAATTTGAGTATTATTAGTATATTTGATTTTTGTCAACCATGCATGAATAAATAAAATCTAACAACATTTATATATTCTTTTAGTGACATTTCCTTTAAATGATAATATTACTCATTTCTTGGTGTATGAATCGATTAATCATGATGAAGCTACTTAGTATATTGATGAATTTGTTACTCTTTTTGCTAAAGATTAGAATATACTCAAAAAAACTGTTAAGAATTTACATGTTGGGTTATGAGAATATTTGTGATTCATAAATTGTATAATAGATTATCAAATATCCAAAGTTAGATCTTCTATGTGTACATTTATCTTACTTGTAAGACTAACACAAGAGTATTTCATTATACTTTCTTTAGAGCTACAAGCTTTTATAGTGATATTTCAATCTCTTCTTAGATTTCTTCTTTTTGTCTCGCTCCTCCATATTCATGGTTCAAAGGCTTAGGGCTAATAGTCCTCACATTAATCATACTTTTTTTTTACTTTTTTATAAATTATAGTGTCTTGAATATTATTTTGGTCAATAATACTATTGGATAAGCTTGGAGATATAACAATATTAATATTGTGTATTTTTAACATATTTTTTGTCTAGTTTCATTATAATTTATTTACAAACAATTATTTTTCAAAATAATTGAATGGCAACATTATTTTTCTAATTAACTGTATCAGTATATTATGCAATGACATCTTTTGAGAATGAACTAGATAGATTGTACATATTTTCCACATCTTCATTAGCCCTTCTAGATTACATATGATTCATTTGTTGCATTCTCAACTTAAACATTCATCTTTTTGATAAGCTAAAAATTATGATACAAAAAATGAACTAAATGACTACGATTGACTTTGAGTTATATAAGTTAGTAAAGTATACTACAATTTTGTATCCGACATGTCAGAACAGTATTAATAATTTTTTCCAAGGTTTGGTTACCTTTGAATTAATTCCAGATATGCATTTATATACATCAGAGATTAGTTTTCCTTTTCCAACCCAAATACAGAGTAAAGAAATTGTTTGTCGAGGGCCTCCGCACTTCTTTAAAAGATATCCCTAACCGAGATTAGGGATTTTAATAATGAGGAGTCTTGCTTGTAAGCTGAGCAATTCCAAATATTCGTGTCTTTTAAATAACAATAAAGTATCCATCAAATCCATAATGAATCCTCTTGTGTGTATTCGCCAAAGGCTTTTAATGAAAATAGCCTTGTTCTAATGTGCTATATCTAAAATGCCCAGCCCGCCATTTTGTCTAGGCATGCAACTTTGTTCTAGGATGCTTTGGACCTATATCGCCCAGTTTTGTAGTGCCCCATAAGAATCTTTTGCATGCATTCTTTATTGCATTCATTAAAGTGGAAGAGAGAAAAAATATTGAAAACACTATCCTTCTATTCCTTGAATGAATGTGCGCAATAATTCTAACTTCTCTGCAAATGATAGAATTTTCATTGCCCATTAATGTATGGAAGCTGTAATTTTGATAGCAATGAAGATAACTTACCTATTATAAGTATGCTCGAATATAACGGTACTCCAATAAAAATAAAAGGGAGGGAGCCTTATATAAAAAACAGAATTTTTCTGAATTTTATGTTTAATTTCTTGATTCTCCAAAGAAATATTTCAAGATAGCTCTCCAAATGATCAATCCAATCAACCCTCAATCATCGGCCTTCTTTTTTTGTTCCTTGGTTAATTTACGAACAAAAAATCATATTATTTTCGAAACCATTCAGAATTTATTATGCCATTCAAAGAAGTGTTCACACTTAGGTTTACGGGTCACCTTCTTTCGAGATAGAAAATCATTCCGGAGGCAACCTACAGGCTGCCTGCAATTGAACTAGGAACTACCAGCATTTACCTCATGCAGCACCTACATATAATATACATCAATTCTATCTCAAATGCATTCTTATCTTTATCCGATGAATTACTAATTTGCGAACCCTTGAGCAAAATGAAATTTAAGAATCAAATTTCCCATAAATTAGACCCTTTCTTGAAAGCTGAGGAACCCTGCCATTCTCATAACAATGTCCAACAACTTCCACTCAACGTGGGTGGGGTGAAAGTATAGTATTATAGATATTTGTGTAGTTCAAATATGTGCTTGACATCATCATTTTACGATGAGAATGCCTTAAGAACATCAATTGTGAATAATTATTAAGTTCTCGTTTTGATGCCAAAACGTTTGCAAAGAGCATGTTGATTAAAGTTGATGGTGAATATCACGTTTATCAGTTTAATTAGATTGTTAGTTTTTTCCATTTAAATCAATATGTTTGACACTGTTTGAGGATTTAGTTTCTTTGGGTTATGAAATATTCATTAAATGAAATTGTTATTCATGGTGACTTTGACAAAAAAATGAACCCAACTAACAGAAACTGTATCTTCCGCTCTTATGCATGTATCTGTGAATGATTATCATAAAAATTACCAACATACCATCTATTCTTCTACTAACGACAAAAAGTTTAAAGTTGTAACGTAACGATATTCAAAATAAGAAAAATAAGCTTTTCATTTTCACTTGATACCAACATCAGTGCCAAGAACAAAGAGAACAATTTAATTCTTTCTTTTAAATAGTATCATGGCTATTTTTATACCGCCTGGATGTTACAAAAAATTGGGGGCTGTGAAGGCACTAACAATAATGAAGAATATTACCATTTTGATCATTAAAATAAACAAGCATGGATCTCGATTTTCAAAAGATAAATACGATGTGATATAGTAGGACGAAAATGATTCTGCCAGAGGGGATCATGATGGCAGCCTCCGTAGCAATGGAGACAATTATCCCAAAATGCTCTGATGCTGAGACTCCCATGGTAGAGAACAATTCAGTTCTATTGTCAAAAACTACTCTTGTACTATTTTGTTTTTTTTTTCGTAAGTCGTAACACAAATACTAACTGTTCCATTTCCACTCGTTCAATGCAAATAAGAAAATGACCACGTAAGCAATCCGTGCCCCATGAACGAAACCACCTTTACATCTTCAAACATCATGCTTCTTATTGGTCATTTCTGATTCGATATTGTTATGATTTAGTTACCAATATCTTTTTCATTTTTATTCTTTTCAATTAGAAATTCAATTAGAACTGTTCATTTTAAAATTTAAATAAAAAATAAAAAATAATATTAGTCAATAAAAATCATCAATGTCGTGAAATTCATTTTTAATTGAATTAATATAATTATTATATATTTTTTTTAATTCGTGTCATAATTTGTATATATCTTTGCCCACATGTGATTGTACTAATTAAACATATATATATATAATATAATATATTATATATAATATATATTATATATATATATATAGATATATATATTTATTTATTTATTTATTTATTTTTTATTTATTTATTTATTTATTATATATATTTATATATTCAATACTTCCTTTTTTGTAGTTTTTTTTTAACTTTTATTTCATATTCAAATTAGATATTTTTTTACTACAAAAAATTCAGGTAACTTAAAAAGGTCCATCATTAACTTTACTAAAATTTGGAAATGAACTTAAGTTAAAGCGAGAGTTAGAGTGAGTAATAGATTAAAGGATTGTGAGAGTGAGATTGACTGCGAAAAGAGAGGGTGCAAGTGAAAGAATGTGAAAATAAGTGATAGAGAGAGAGAGTGTGTGTGTGTGTGTGTGTGCGCGTGAAGATTATTAAGTATATATTTATGTTTTCCTATTAAAGAGTATCAAAGTATAATTTCTTTTTGTTTAATACCATTTACAAGAGATACAATTAGGATGCTTATTATAATTTTTTTCAAATATAGAGCATCTAAAATAATTTATCTTAAGATTTATGGCCCGTTTGAAAAAACTAAAAAAATTATGTTTTGAAAAATAAGTGATGAAAATTTAAGACTGAATTTTATAAGTGTAAAATTTGTATTTAAAAATTATTTTAAAAATTACTGTTAATTGAATGCTCAAGATAAATATATTATTTTATAAATGTAAATTCTAAATGATAAAAATGATGTATTTTACATATTTACCCTTATTATCATTATATTACATATTATCAAACATAAATATAAGTTTTAATGAAATTTTGTTTCACTATAATTTTTAATTATTAAATAAATAAATTTCTAAAACATATCCATAAATAAATCATAAATCCAAAAAAGAAATAAAAATATTTAAAAAATAACCAATAAAATATAAATTCATTAAAACTACCCAAATTTTTAATATAAAAACAAAATTGATGAACAACTAGTTGATTTACTATTTCCTCTCTTAAATTAATGAAAGAAAGTTAGAGTTACGATTAGGGTTTGTAGCAGGAAAGAAAGGAGGAGGCAAAGACAGATTGACAAACTGAACTATAGCATGAATGAGAAAACAAAAAAGAATAAAAAAAGTACAAAATGATAATATTTAAAAAAAAATTTGTAGAAAATTTTCAGCCTTCAACTAATAAGTAGGTCTCTATCTACTTAATATATTCAATATTTTTTCACTTAAAATTTAAAATTTTCAGCTCTCAACATTTTTTTATCAAACACACTTAAAATTTCAAACCATTGAAAATTTAAATTTTGAATGGTTTGAACATTTTAAGTGTTTTATCAAAAAGCCCCTCAAACTTTTATTTTAAATTTTAAATTTTTAAAAAATTAATTGTGATTAGGTAAATAAATGAATGATGAGCTAGGCGAGATAAGAGATATAAATAAAAATAGTCTCGACTATCTTAATTAAACAATATCATTTCTATTTAATGCATTTATGTGAAAAAAAAAACAATTTTCTAAAATATATTTATTAACACAAACATCATTTAGTTAGGAGATTTAAGAGCAAAGTTAATATTTTTGCAAAATTATTTCAAATACAAAATTTAAACATTCCATTGATATCACATAAACAAAAAACAAAAAAAAATTTTGAATTAATTTATGATTGATTAAAATGACAAATAAAACATTGTCCAAATTAACACAAACAAGAATTACCATTTTGGGAATACATATATGCGATTGTTAATTTTAATGATTTTATTTTAATTTAAAATTGAAAAAAAAAAATATTTAGTAATATACATAATTTTAAAGCATTTGATTTCTCCTTATTTTGATAATATTTCATCCAATTCTCTTTCTGTATACAACATGCAGATTCATCCATCAATACACCTAAAGGATGGTTCTAGTCTTAACTTCGATTGGCATCTACCTCGTCAGATGATTTGGCTGGTTTTTTTTGTGTTTAAGATATATTGATTTCGTAAGTGCTTCTGGTGTGGTATTTTTATGATCATATTGATCCTTTTTCTGATACTAATTATTTACAAGTACCAACGAATTAAAGAAACCTCTGAATTTAACTTCATCTTTATCGATATAATAAAGTTGTGGTTAAAAGATCATAGGTTTCGGGCAGAAAATTTAATAACAACAATGCCAAATTTTCATCTCTAATTTCAATCTCTAAATTTTGTAAATGAATAATAATTTTGTTGAACTTATCTTTATGTTCGATTATAGGTGTACATTCTTATATTGAAAACAAAAAAAAACATTTTCAAGTAGAGTATGTTCTCAATGTTTATTGCTACTAATGTCTCTTTCATGACAAATGACTTATGTTCCATTGCTAAGGAAATCGTACTGTGCCGCAAACTTGTTGGTTGATGATATTCCAAATTGATATGAGATCCCACTTGGAATAAGAGAACCAGAAAATTAGATTCCCGCATGCTAATGTTGTTGATTCCATTAAGTATATCCACCTTGAACTTTGCATTCGACAACATAGTTCTCATGATCTCCTCATTGATACACTTTTCGTTGTTTCACCCATGGTCTCCTCGTTCTTCTTGGTTGGTCCATCATTGTCCATTAAGAATTTTCACAAACAAAAATCTATTTATTTGGAATTCACATAATTGAACAAACAATTTAATTTTTTTTTCAACTTTATATATATCTAAATTTAAAAAATTAACCTCACGAATATGTCCAAAAAATCTAAAATGATATGAACTATTATTGACTTTAACAAAATCTGGCAAACAATTGATTGAACGGGTAAAGATACCTCCTTTTACCAGAAAATAAGTTTCGAGGTTGGATTGTCAACGTCAAATTGGGCATTGGCAAGCCGAATATGAATTCGGCTATGAAAATGGCAAGCTCTTGTGATATTAATGTCATGATGATATAATGGTATCACCATGATCATGTCATGCTAATGTCACCTCTATTTAAATTGAGTTTATCGAGTCATTGGAAAATCAAATTTGGGTTGGGTTATACTCATATCATGTGGATGGCATCATCTTCAACCTCAATGTTCCTCTCTAAATTATATATTTTTTGTGTAATTTCTTTGAAATTTTTTTTTTTTTTATTTTTTTTTAATTTTTTTAAATTTTTTAATTTTTTTATTTTTTTAATTTTTTTTAATTTTTTTTTTTTTAATTTTTAAATTTTTATTAATTTTTTTAATATTTTAATATTTTAAATTTTTAAATTTTTAAATTTTTTAAATTTTTAAATTTTTTTTTTTATTTTTTTAAATTTTTTAATTATTTTATTTTTTATTATTTTATTTTATTATTTTATTTTAGTATTATTTTATTTTTTTATTTTATTTTATATATTTTTTGAATTTTTTTATTATTTTATATTTTTAAAATTTTTAATTTTTTAAAACTTTTATTTTAAATTTTATAATTATTTTGGAGGTTTTACCTAAACTATGACTAAGTATTGGGCACCAGTATATTTCATATATGATATTATTTAGGCATTAAATAATCAGGAAATATTCATGAAATATTCATGAAATATTCATGAAATATTTTAGGCATCAAGTTAAGAAAATAATTCTATAATTATTTTCTTAACTTGAGTTAAGGAAAATTATTTTAGGCATCAAGTTAAGAAAATAATCATGAAATATTTTTAATTTCATGAAGGAGATAGATGTGATATTAAAAAAATTATGAAATATTCTGCATCAAAAAATCATGACGCAAATTATTAACGTGCGAAAGAGAATACAAGACACTTCGATTTGGCTAGAAATAACAAAAGAAAATTAACAATTAATTCAGGATAAAAAGAAAAGAAAAATTTATTGATTCTCGGAATGAAAAACTATCAACAAGTGACAAAAATAAAATCTGAAAAAAAAAATCAAAGTAAAACCAAATTCTCATTGTAATAGTCCATGACACTAAGAGAATTATCAAAATCCGATGAAAGAAATGGCTGAGGTTGTGGACTCCAATTGACTTCCTCTGGAAATTGAAAGTCTTGGATCGGCATATTGTTGGCATCATCTTCATGTGGTAGAACAATGGAGGTTGATTCTAGATTGAGCACAACAATTTGATCAGACAAATTTGACACTGTTATTGAATTTTGTTGAGGAGGAATATGGGCAGGATCATCATCTTCGAAGCTAGTGATGTCGAGAATGCTTCTTCCAATCTTCCTCTTTTTCCCAGTAGTTGAATGGCGCTTGAAGTATTTTTGGGCATGACTAGAAACTTGAGTCGTCGATTTTGTTTGGACCAATGCGGAAATTTGTTTCCATTTGCTTGTGCCAAATATCGACAAACCCCTCAGAAAAGTCCTATAGAGAAAAAGAAAAACAAATACAATGAGATCTTAGTCTTCCTAACTCAGAGTTATAAATAATGTTGTATTTAATTTTTTAATAGAAAATTAAAAATAAAAACATTCCCCCCAAGGATGACAATGGAGATGATATAAACAACGATGCAATCCATTGTTCATCCCGTGGAAAGCTCTATATATGAATTTTTTTTTTTGGTTACTAAAATAAAAGTTATTCATAAAAAACTGAATTAAGGGCAATGATACTTGTGTTCGGGAATTGTCCAGGGCACGTTAGGTTTCCTCTCGGCGGCTATTTTATGCTTCGTACATCCCATCATGTCGGTCCTTTTCACATAGGAATAGAGAGTTGAGTTGACTGACGAGTTGACAGCCTTCTGGGATGACATGGAGGAGACGAGCAACTAGGATAGTCGGATGAATCGATGAAGATGCCTCTAGCACTGCGACAATATTGATTGTCTAAATTATCGACATCGAAGATTGGAGATGTGTTTTGTTCGGCGGCATTCAGCCAATCACGGAGTTGGGGGAGTGGGAGTGGCGATGCCTCAAATAGCTGATTATCTTTCGATGAGCGGCAATATGTTTCATGCAAATGTATGCACAACTCATCAATCTTGGAAAAATTAATTGGAAAAATTTCAGGAATTACATGTGGAAAGCAAGAATTCATTTTGTTTGATTTCACGTTCATGAGCCGTAAGCTGATTCAGAAATATAATTTTTTTACAATGCATGGCTCCAATTTATAAGAATCCCCCCCCAACCGCCCAATTACATGGCATGATTTTATTAGGCCAAATATTCAATCCTTGCCATTTATACAACTACTTTTTCGATCCTTGTATACCAACGACTTGTTTGCTTCTCATTGGACCCTTGCATTCAACATTGTATTGAATCGGTCAATTAGTTGCAAATATATTTTTTTAAATTCATTCTTTTCAATTACAAATTAAATTATACTTGTGCATTTATAATATTTCAATATTATAAATAAAACAAAATATTTGTCAATGAAACTCATTATTATCATTAATTAAAATCATTTATAATTCAATCAATATAATGTTTCACATTTTTTTTATTTGTATCACTCTTTATATATATTTTCTCTCATAAGATTGTTCTGTATAAATAAATAATATATATATATTATATATATATATATTTATATATATATATATATATATATAATATATATAGTACTTGTGTACTCTAGATAATAAAAGATCTATAAATTAAAAAATATAATTAAATTGGATTATTATAACGAGTACAAAATCTATTAGAAAACATATATTAAACTTCAGCTTCTAATGTCTAAAGGTTCGCAAAGAAATAGTATATCTTACATATATTTAAGAATGCAACAGATGCTATTGCATGGCACAACACGGAAAATAGTTTGTGCTATTCTTAAATATATTTAAGAATGCAATATATTTAAGATCGTGCTATTGTTCAAGGGTTTGTGCAACTTTGGTATTGTTGGTATGATTTCATTGTGCAAACATGGAGAATTTGGTGCAATCATCATGCAGTATTTGTGTGGTACGTTTACTGCAACCACACTGCAACATTTGCATTGTTGTAGTGAACCTTGTGCAACATGGGCTTTATGTTGTGCTGCTTGGATTGTGTTTATTATATTATTTTTTTAGTAATAATAAAAATAATTAGTATACAATATTGGGGAACAACTAACAAGAAGATCATCACAAACTTTGAAAATAGTTTGATGATAGATACATAATTAATTATTTGAAGTGTCAATTGATTTGCGTATCAATAGTATATTTGATGAATTTTAGCCAAACACAAATGCTTTAGATTTAACACTAAATATATCTTTTCAAAGACCTTTTACTTATATACACTATTACTCAATTACTGACATATGGATTCGTCGATCAAGATGAAATTTTTTATTATATAGCCTAAACACAAATATTTCAAAAGATTTATGGGATAATATATAGATTGAAGAATATTTGCTCTTTTTTTATGAAGATTAGAGCAAACACGAGAAAAGTAATAGACTTTGAATCATAAGTGTGCATCTATTACACTTTCAAAACTTACTCACACACAGTGTGTGCATGGTGCAATTTCTGCCATGCCTAAATGTTTATTTTCTATTTGGGCTACACTGCATATAAATGGCAACCTACACTTGGATATGACACGTGGGGCAATGGGCGTGCATAGTACTAAAGTGTGCTACTCTATACAATGGTTACAATGAATGGGAAGCGTGTGTGATGTGGTGAAACCCTGGTGAAGTGGGAACAATCATCTTAGAATCAATGCAAAGTACAATGTATGCAACAAAATGTGTGATTGATTCTTCCAGGGTTGAGTGTTCGTGTTGTGCCATTTTGATTCATGTACAACAAGGAATATGTGGTGTGGCTACGTGGGTTCACTTTATTGAGTAGTTTTATTTGTACAAAAATGTTGCTAATCAGAATAGAATCATGGGGAAGAACTCGGTGGGAGTGGAAAACAAATAATTTTACACAATTGGCTGATTTCGATGAGAGTTCCATTTTTTGAGATAAGTATATATGAGGCACCTATTAGATGATACATTTGAGAATAATTTATTAGAGTAGTTCATAATCAATGCATAATTACTCATTTATTTTTGACAATAGATCAATTTGAGTATTATTAGTATATTTGATTTTTGTCAACCATGCATGAATACATACAATCTAACAACATTTATATATTCTTTTAGCGACATTTCACTTAAATGATTATACTACTCATTTCTTGGCGTATGAATCAATTGATCATGATGAGACTATTTAGTATATTGATGAATTTGTTACTCTTTTTGCTAAAGATTAGAATATACTCAAAAAAACTGTTAAGAATTTACATGTTGGGTTATTGAGAATATTTTTGATTCATAAATTGTATAATAGATTATCAAATATACAAAAGTTAGATCTTCTAAGTGTACATTTATCAGTCTTGCAAGACTGACACGAGAGTATTTCATTATTCTTTTCTTAAGAGCTATAAGCTTTAATAGTGATATTTAAATCTCTTCTTAGATTTCTTCTTTTTGTCTCGCTCCATATTCATGGTTCAAAGGCTTAGGTCTAATAGTCATCTCACATGTAATCATATTTTCTTTTTACTTTTTTTATAAATTATAGTGTCTTGAATATTATTTTGGTCAATAATACTATTGGATAAGCTTGGAGATATAACAATCTTAATATTGTGTATTTTTAACACATTTTTTGTGTCTAGTTTCATCATAATTTATTTACAAACATTTATTTTTCAAAATAATTGAATTGTAACATTATTTTTCTAATTAATTGTATCAGTATATTATGCAATGACATCTTTTGAGAATGAACAAGATAGATTGTACATATTTTTCCACATCTTCATTAGCCCTTCTAGATTACATATGATTCATTTGTTGTATTCTCAACTTAAACATTCATCTTTTTGATAAGCTAAAAATTATGATACAAAAAATGAACTAAATGACTACGATTGACTTTGAGTTATATAAGTTAGTAAAGTATACTACAATTTTGTATCCGAAATGTCAGAACATTATTAATAATAACACATTCTATTTGATTCATTCAATATATGGGATTCATGTAGAACTACCACTCATGGTAAGTTCAGATATTTTATCATTTATATCGATGATTACTAAAATTCAATGTAATCTAATTTTAAAAAATATTAAATTTTGTCAATTTTTAAAATTTTATCTAATTAATATAGTTTTAGTATAATATTAAAATATTAAGATGTGATAATACATTATAATTAAACTACGCTTTATATTAATTTTGGCATTTCTTTAAGGATTGTAGGATAATTCACTAAATTTCTTATTCTAGTACTCTTGTACAAAAAAGTGTAGCTAAAAAGAAGAAATAATATATCGTTAATAAGTCCATGTTAATTCTACTACATATAAGTATTCTAAGGCATTAGTAGAAAAAAGAAATCAACTATTAACTATTTGTTCAACTGAATAGTATCTTTTTTATTTCATATTATATCTCTTACTAGCATATGTATCCGTATGTTAGATTAGTCATATTACATCCAATATTTTTAGGTATACATATAATGTTATAATGTTTGTTTTCATTGAGTACTCAGAAAACCTATGAGTATTACTGAACAAAAATCAAAAAAATTATTACTAATTTGGATAAGATATTTTTTGAGGACAAATCATTTTTCTTTAATTTAATCCAAGAATACATATCTTTAAATATTGTAGCAATTATATTTTTCTCTAATCCAAATGTTACCACTCACAATGTTAAAACTAACCATGTTCTTATGCATGATATTATCATCAAACTTCATCTTCAAAAGTATAGTGGTACATCAGCAGGTGCCTCCTTAGACCATTACTTATTTGATGCTCATGGTGGTGAGTCAAGATGAGGATTCTAATGAGTATCCTACAAGACACTATGAGTCAAGATATTATGATTGAGAAACTAGATAATCACGGTCGAAAAGTAGAATCAAGATAAATACGGTCACGTTATTTTTATTCAATCTATTTTAGTTCAAATCTTTATATGACATGTCCTTAAGCTTGAATTCCAATAAAATATGGTTTCCTCTCAAAATGACACATCCAAATCTTTCTATTGTCACATACAAATGTTGTTAGTGTGTCAAATTTCTCAACCTCGAACTTTGCATAAGACAACATGGTTCTCCTCATTGAATCACTTGTGGTTGGTTCATCTAAAGGCTCCTCGATCAACTTGATTGGTTCATCCCCGACCATTAAAAAATTTCACAAAATAAAAAAAACTATTAGTTTAGAATTCACAAAATCAAGCAAATAATTTACTTTTTTCAATTTTTTGAATTTCTGAGATTGAAATATTGAACTCAAGTATGTGTCCGGAATCACCCAAATTAATATTAACCAATCTTACTTTTATAAATAATGTGAAACAATGGATTGAATATGTAACAACCCATACCATATAATAAAAGTTTTTATATGTTTGACCAAAATTAATAGGTGAGACTAAGTTGACTTTTTAAAATATAAATAATTTTGGGTTGACTAAGATTTCATTTCGTATGACTCATTGATACGAGTTAATTGAATGGTTGAACCTCAAATTTCGATTTACGGATAATATTGTGGGTAATGGAATTTCAAAAAGCAATATTTTATTAGTTTCCATGATTGTCCTCAGTTTTTACATGAAAACGACCATAGGCTCTATATAAACCATGTTTTATGTGCCAAATAGAACCTTAGCCCCAAAATACTCATTTTCAGCTCAAAACCCCTAGAATAAAAATTCTACAAGACCCATGAATCCCAATATAGGTGCTTTCGACTCGTTTACGACCAATTAGTTTTTGCTGGATATTGTCATTCTCCGACCATTTCAGGCAGATCCATAGTTCTTTCTCCCTATTTTTGGACACTCTGAATTCATTCCCGGGTTCATTTTCTACAGATTTTGCACTATTTGAAAGATAAATAAAAATAAGTTTGGCCGATGGTTGGATCGAGTTTTCCAGCCACCCCAAAAATATTTGGACCAAAGTAAGTGTACCTTGTGTTCCTTGTCTCTTGGACATTCCATTGATATAATTTTTATAATTTTTTGATGCCACTTGGTTTATTTTCCATTTTTGGGACATTTAGGGTAATTACCGAATTTTATTAAAATACAGGGGGACTCACGCTGATCCTAGACATGATCCTCCAGGAGAGCAGGACTGAGTTTATGTAATCTATGAATGGTTTATATATCTTAAATTATTTTGGTACATGGCTTGAGGTTTTAAACCACTTTGAAAATTTATTAATTTAAGAAATATATTTTGAGATTTTTTTTTAATGATATTAAGCATGGTGAATATTTTTAAAGTTTTAGTTGATTAAAATTGGTAGAGGTTATTATTTTTATTATGGTATTTCTCAATTTAAGCATGAATTATTGAATTAAAATTCATCAAGATATTTGATTGAGTTGTTGAAATTAAATTCATAAATTCTTAATTTATAATAATGTATCTTTGTAAAAGTATATGTGATTAAAAATAACATATGAGTTGTTATAAATTTATGTACCATATAGTACTAGAGGTTTGATTCATATATATGTTATAGTGCACTGGGTTTGCCACGGTGTCATGAGGTAGGTTTCATCTAACGGTTTTATATTATTTTCATGATATCGTGAGGTTGTTTTCATCCAACTGTTATATATATTATTTCCATGGTGTCATGAGATTAGTTTCATTTAGTGGTTATATATTATTTCCAATAATGTCGAATTAGGTTTACGTGATAGTTTATTTTGTTTATTATTACCATGACACCTTTCGATTGTAGAGTGTTGTGAGGTAGGGTATCCCATGGTTATTGATAGATATATGGTATGGTATTGTTGGTTTCTAAGTAAACTATGAGCATATTAATATTTATGGTTATTATATTTTTAAGATTATTTTATGCTCAATTTTTATCTTATTAAAAAATTCAAGTTACAATTTTCTTAATAATAATTTCGGTTAATTTTTGAGAATAATTTTCATATTGTTGATTTGGGGATAACTTGAGCTTTGTGAAATGATTTTAAACGTGGAACCTTGTAAAAGAGAGGAAGTGAGGTCTAGGGAGAAAAAATTTTTGAAAATAAAACAGTATTTTTCCTTATAATTTATACCATTCACTGAGATTTCATCTCACGTTATATTGTTTTAATTATGTTCCCTAGGTCGAGGTAGTTCATAAAGACCTACCTCGAACTGGCTTCTACATCACTTTTTCTGCAATAGTTGTCGTATTCTACCCTATCTATCATTCTTTATTTTATAGGACTTGTTTATTTTCATTTACCCCCCTAAATTTGCAAATACTCTTAGATTGCTATGATCTTAGTAATTAACTCATATGAGTTTTTATTATGTGTGTTTGGGGTTATGACCTTTGTAAGATAAGTTAATTGTGGTGTGATGTATTTGTGTCTGTGTGTGTGTGTGTCTTAAATATATGTATATACATAATATATAGATATATATCTATATATCTATATCTATATAGAAACTTATATGTGTGTGTGTGTGTGTGTGTGTGTAATTCTATCTAACACACGCACGCAGCCACGCAAGCACGCACACACAGGTCTAATCTCATCATAAGAGCATCTCACATAAGGTGATTCAGAAATAACTTTAAAAAATTTAATTGATTTAATCATATAACTTTTACACTATTTTACATTAAGATTTTGAAACTATGTGAGGCCATTTTGCAAGTTCCAACATGAATTTCTTTTTGTTAAAATCATGTAGGCTAGAGTTAAATACTAAAATGATAATATAATTCTTTATAGAACAGTAAAACTACAAATAGGAAGAAGAACTAGGCATCAATTTGAGAAATATTTTTTTTTATTTTTGAATTAAAAAAACACATGTAAAGTGTTCTTAATGTTTTATTTTCTCACCTCAAAACAATGTTTTAGTCATATCGCTTAACTATTACAAGTTTTTTTTTATTTTCGAAACCATTCAGAATTTATTATGCCATTCAAAGAAGTCTTCACACTTAGGTTTACAGGTCACCTTCTTTGGAGATTGAAATACTTTGCGGAGGCAACCTACATGCTTCCTACATTTGAACTAGGAACTGCTAGCATTTACCTCATGCACCGCCTACAAATATAATATCCATCAATTCTATCTCAAATGCATTCTCATCTTCATCCGATGAATGACTAATTTGCAAACCCTTGCGCAAAATGAAATTTGAAGAAGGAAATTTGCCAGAAATTAGACCCTTTCTTGAAAGATGAGGAACCCGACCATTCTCACAACAATGTTCATCATCTTTCACTCAGCGTGGGTGGGGTGAAACAATAGTATTATAGATATTTGTGTATTTCAAATATGAGCTTGACATCATCGTTTTACAATAGGAATGCCTTAAAAGCATCAATTGAGAATAATTATTAACTTCTCGTTTCGATGCCAAAACTTTTGCAAAGAGCATGTTGAGTAATGTTGATGGTGAATATCTCGTTTATCAGTTTAATTAGATTGTTAGTTTTTACCATTTGAATCAATATGTTTGACACTGTTTGAAGATTTAGTTTCTATGGGTTATGAAATATTCATTAAATCAAATTGTTATTCATGGTGACTTTCACAAAAAAAATAAGCCCAACTCACATAACCTGTATCTTTCGCTCATATACATATATCTGCAAATGATTTTCATAGAAATTACCAACATAGCATCTATTCTTCTACTAACGACCAGAAATTTAAAGTTGTAACGTAAAGATATTGAAAATAAGAAAATATGCTTTTCGTTTTCACTTGACACATCAGTGCCAAGACAAAGAGAACATTTCAATTCTCTCTTTTAAATACTATTTTTAAAAGAGAGAATTTTAAAATAAATAGCCTGGATGTTTATTTTATACAGCCTGGATGTTACAAAAAATGGGGCGCTGTGAGGGAACTGACAATAAAAAAAGAATATTTTCAGTTTGATCATTAAAATAAACAGGCATGGATCCCGATAATCAAAAGATAAATACGATGTTATATAGTAGGACAAAAATGACTATGGTAGAGGCGATAATGATGGCAGCCTCCGTAGCAATGGAGCCAATTATCCCAAAATTCTATGATGATGAGACTCCCATAGTAGAGAACAATTCAGTTCAAGAGTCAAAAAACCACTCTTGAACTATTTTTTTTTTCGTAAGTCGTAACACAAATACTAACTATTCCATTTCCAGTCGTTCAATACAAACAAGAAAATGACCACGTTAGCAATCCGTGCTCCCCATGAACGAAACCTCCTTTACATCTTCAAACATAATGCTTCTTATTGGTATTTTATATTCTATATTGTTATGATTTAGTTACCATATATCTTTTCATTTTTACTCTTTTCAATTACAAATTCAATTAGAACAATTCATTTTAAAATTTTAAATAAAAAAGAATTAATAATATTTGTCAATAAAAATCATCAATGTCGTGAAAATTCATTTTTATTGAATAAATATAATTATTAGATATTTTTTTTAATTCGTGTCATAATTTGTATATATCTTTCCCCTCATGTGTTTGAACTAATTAAACCTATATATTAATTCTTGTTAATAAAAGAAAACATAATACTCCTTTTTTGTAGTTTTTTTATTTAACTTTTATTTCATATTCAAGTTAGATATATTTTAACAACAAAAAATTCAGGCAGCTTGAAATTGTCCATCTTTAACTCTACTAAATTTTGGAAATGAATATAAGTTAGAGTGAGAGTAAAGTGAGTAAGAGATTAAAGGATTGTGAGGGAGAATGAGTGTTAAAATGAGAGGGTGCAAGAGAGAGAAAGTAAAAGTAAGTGATGAGTGAGAGAGTGTGAGATAGAGACAGAGAGAGTGGATTATTAACTATATATATTAAGGTTTTTCCATTTGATAGTATCAAAATATACTTTTTTTTTGTTTAGTACCATTTACAATAGATAAAATTAGGAGACTTTTCATAATTTTTTTCAAATAGAGAGCATTTTAAATAATATTTCCTATATTTAAGTTTTAAATTTGAATTTTAAATTTTAAAAAATTAATCGTGATAAAATAAATCGATGAATGATGAGCTAGGCGAGATAAGAGATATAAATAAAAATAGTCTCGACTATCTTAATTAAACAATATGAATTCTAATTAATGCATTAATGTGAAAAAAAAATTTTTAAAATATTTATTAAAACAATTAGCATTTAGTTAGGAGATTTAAGAGCAAAGTTGATATTTTTGTAAAATTATTTCAAAGACAACGTTTAAAACATTCCATTGATATCTTTAAACAAAAAACACAAACAAAATTTTTTAATTAATTTATGATTGATTAAAATGATAAATAAAACATTGTCCAAATTAACACAAACAAGAAGTACAGTTTTGGGAAAGCATGTATGTGATTGCTAATTTTAAAGATTTTATTTAATTTTAAAAATGAAAAAAATAAAATATTTACTAATATACAAAATTTTAAAGCATTTGCTTTCTCCTTGTTTTTACAATCTTTCATCCAATTCCCTTTCTGATGACAACATGCAGATTCATCCATCAAAGTACACCTAAAGGATGGTTCTACTCTTGACTTCAATTGGTATCTACCTCGTCAGATAGATTTGGCTGATTTTTTGTTGTTTGTAAGATCTATTGATGTCGTAAGTGCTTCTGGTGTGGCATTTCTATGATCATATTGATCCTTTTTATGATACTAATTGTTTACCAAGTACCAACGAATTAAAGAAACCTCTAAATTTAACTTCATCTTTATTAATATAATAAAGTTGTGGTTAAAAGATCATATGTTTGGGAATAAAATTTAATAACAAAAATGACAAATTTTCATCTCTAATTTCAATCTCTATATTTTGTAAATGAATAATAATTTTGTTGAACTTATCTTAATGTTCGATTATAGGTGTACATTCTTATATTGAAAAAAAAAAAAAAAAAAAAATTTTCAAGTAGAGTATGTTATCTATGTTTTTAGTTGCTAAAGTCACTTTCATGACAAATGTCTTATGTTCCATTGCTAAGGAAATCGTACTGTGCCGAAAACTTGTTGGTTGATGATATTCCAAGGTAATTGAGATCCCACTTGGAATAAGAGAACCATAACTTTAGATTGCCGCATGCTAATGTTGTTGATGCCATTAAATATATCCACCTTGAACTTTGCATTTGACAACGTGGTTCTCCTGATCTCCTCATTGATACACTTGTCGTTCTTTCATCCATTGTCTCCTCCGTCTTCGTGGTTGGTTTATCATCGCCCTTTAAGAATTTTCACAAACAAAAAACTATTTATTTGGAATTCACATAATTGAACAAATAATTTAATTTTCTTTTCAACTTTATTGTTATCTAAATTTAAAAAATTAAGATCACGAATGTGTCCAAGTTAATCTAAAATGATATGAACTATTCTATACTTTAACAAAATCTGGCAAACAATTGATTGAACAGGTAAAGATACATTCTTTTACCAGAAAATTGGTTACGAGGTCGGATTGTCAATATCAAATATGAATTCGGCAATGAAAATGGCATGCTCTTATGATATTAATGTCATGCTGATATAATGGTATCACCAATATCATGTAATGCCGATGTCACCTCTATTTAGACTGAGTTTTGTTTATTCATTGGCAAGTCAATTTGGGTGTATTATACTCATACCATGTGGATGACATCTCATCACCCTCTATGTTCCTCTCTACATCTATATTTTTTTGGAATTTTTTTATTTTTTTTATTTTTAACTTATTTTTAATTATTTTTTTAATTTTTTTAATTGTTTAAATTTTTAATTTTTTGAAATTTTTTTAATTTTTTTAATTTTTAAATTTTTTAAAATTTTTTTTTATTTTTTTAATTTTTTATTGTTTAATTTTATATTTTATTATTTTATTATTTTTTTAATTATTTTTATTATTTTTAATTTTAATTTTTTCGAGCTTTTTATTGTAAATTCTATAATATTTGGAGGGTTTTGCCAAACAATGACTAACTATTGGGCACCATGATATTTCTATATATAATAGTATTTAGGCTTAAAAAGGGATATCACTTTTGATATTAAGGTGGATTAGAGATGTAAAATCGGCTCCCAAAATAAATGTCGGCTCTAGAGACTCAAGTTATGAACTTTATGAAGGAATAGATGCGATATAAAACAAATTACGCAAATTATTAACGTGCGAAAGAGAATACAAGACACTTCGATTTTGGCTAGTAAATAACAAAAGCAAATTAACCATCAAGTCATCTCCATGTAACTCATAATAAAATGTATAAAATCTCTAGCTTACGCAATGTAATGCCACCATGATATTTCTCAAAAAAAAAAATCTTTTATTCTGGATGGGTACTACTAAATAAATTTATATCTACGAAATATTTGCTAAAACATAAAGTATTTTTTCATGCATCAAAATGCTTAACTATTTATGGAGAAATAATCTATCACTTATTTATCAGTATAAGGAAAGCAATGAGATTTTGGCATAAACTTTATTTAAATATAAAGATATAGGATAAAAGATAAAGTAACTACTCTTTGTATCAACATAATCAGTCACTAATTGAATTTAGAGCAAAATTTGTTAAAAAATTATAACCTTTAGTTAAATTATGAGATATAAAGAAAGAGCCGAACAACATGATATCTAAAGGAAATATATTCTCTTTCAAAAAAATTATTTTGAGAGTAGAAATTCTAGTTGAAAATAAATGTTTTCCTATATAGAAAAATATATGGTTTTAACTTATTAAAGTTTTATTAACATAATATGATGACACTTTTTGTGAGTTTCATCATTTGGATTAAGATATACTTATTATAAGTATCATCATTTATAATACACAATAACTTATAATGACACAAATAGATGAAACTTATTGCAAAGGTTACTTTTTATGATAACAATGTAAATAATGGACATTCATCAAATGATTATATCTAGAATATATCATAAAAAGTTTAACACAAATTACACTTTGTGTAAATTTTTATCATTCAATCTTTTATAAATAGATAGTTAGGGTTAGAGTTGTGCACAATAATATTTTAGACAAAACATGTATGCATCATATTTTTTTCATGTGTTTGCAGGAATATAAAAATTATCAATATGCAAAAAAGTACAAGTGTTAAAAGTGAAAAAGTTTCAGATATAAGTTAATTTGAAAATTTAAAAACAAAATTCAAATTTTATTTGGAATAAAATTAAAAATTCATCATTTTTATTGAATTGCAATTTTTAAAAGAAACATAAAAATATATTTTGTGAAAATAAAAATTATATCATTTATTTTGATGTGTTTAGTAATAGTTCAAAAAGGCATAATTAAAAGATGGAATCGTGAGATACTTAAATAACCAAAATTGTGATTATCAACGGCGTGTTTGCTTCGCATTGGTCCCTTGCATTCAACATTGTATGAATCCGTCAATTAGTTGCAAATATCTTTTTTAAATTCATTCTTTTCAATTACAAATTCAATGTATACTTGGGCATTTATAATCTTTCAATATTATAAAATAAAACAAAATATTTGTCAATGAAAATCATAGTTATCATTAATTAAAATTCATTTATAATTCAATCAATAAAATACATTCACATTTTTTTTGTCATTTGTATCACTCTTTTTATATATAATTCCCCTCATAGGATGGTTCGTCATAAATAATAAATAAATAGAAAACAGAGAATGCCATACCATTAAAATTGTCATACTCTAAAGTTTAATTGCAAATACTGTGATAGAAAAGGGCATACTGAGGATAGATGCAAATCCAAAAAATAGTACATGGACACCCAATATCACAAGAAACCGACAATATCAATCACAACAACAACGAAGATTTTGAAGAAATTAATTTCTATTGCTAATGCAACAAAATCCCCTCAATCCACACATAACGTTAACAAAACAGCTAACTCTTGACCCGGTCATATATGGCAAGGATCTCCATAGAGCAACTTCAATAATTGTTTCTCGTGCATTATCATTCACAAGCACAAATCATAATAAAACACCTATGCAAATGCAACAAGTCGGTCTCTTTTTTCTGATACTTCAATAATTTTGGATCACTAAGCTTTGGATTTTGCATAGTTGAGCCACCAATCATATTACCTCTAATTCTAACTCTTTTTTTTCACCAAATTGGAGTGCCGCAAGAGGAGGATGCCACCATTGCGGTCCCCTCTCCGCCCCCCCCCCCCCCCCCGTCCAGACTACTTACTGCCCTGTCTTCCTGGCAGAATCGGGACTCTGCCGAACTCTCTCCAATTCAGGGGTCTGAAGACGTCTTGTAGTGTGCTCCTGAAAGTGACTCGGCGCAACCGAGTTCGTGATTGAGGAAGGAGGCGTGCACAGAATCGTGTTCGGTAAGATTTCATCTATATTGGATGCTTCTCATCTAAACTTACCCTCGTCAGAACATTAAACACGAATTTATTTGCTACTGAGGGCTCGGGTAATGAGGAATTCCCGGAGTTACTCGGTCAAAGGACCCTGTTATGATTCCTAATATCAATGAAACTAAAACCTTACCATCAGATTCCTTGAACTGTTATATTCACTAGGGGAAAGGATGGATGATATCCCCGGCAAGCCATACAAAGGGACGACTCCCTCTCACACAGAACTCAAATGTTCTAATAGAGGATAGAGGCTAATTCTTCCTCGTCCAATCCTACTATACTCTGAAATAAAGAAGGTAAAACCCTTGCTGAAAATTTGCCTATATTTTGTAAATTATGCTCGGCTTTTGGGCATATTTTAAGTGAATGCCGTGTAAAGCTAAAAAAAGAGGAAGGGATGTTCCAGCCAATCGCTCCTTTAAGTCCATGCAGTCCAAGGACTTCTGCGGAAAGATCATCTCCACAAGAAGAGGCACAATCCAGTTCTGAACCGGAAAAAAGAGATGAAATCAGCATGCTCTCCGAAAAAATCCTCTGCCTAGGCCCAGCTCAGGAGGAAACTGAAGACTTTACGGTTGTAAAGGCCCGAAGAAAGAAGAAGGAGCTTAACATCAGAGAAGGCCCGTCTTTGAACTTAAGGAATAAAGGAAGGAGTAAAGACTCTACAGCCAAGGGCTTTACGAGTGTCAAGATGCATTAGACTGTCTCTCGCAACTTGGCATGGAGGATATTCCCTCGTTAGGATCCTTTTTTACTTGGACTAACGGGAGGGTATCTAGCAAGCTCGACAGGGCGATGGCTAACAGGGAATAGGATAATCTTCAACTTGATTGTCATGTTAAATTTTCTCCCCCTGGAACCTCTCTGATCATTGTCTCCCTGCTCCTCACCACTAATATGCAGACAAAAGAGGTTGATCCTCTTTAAATTTTGCAACATGTGGACCACGCACAAAGAATTTATCCCACTCTTGCTTAAGATTTGGAAAATGAAATCTCTGGTTCTCTAATGTATCAATTTGCCTCTAAGTTGAAGCAATTAAAGGAGCCCCTCAAAAATCTTAATGCAAAGCACTTTGGCATATTAGCACAGGAGGAGTCTTGCTAGAAATGCTCTAACTCTCTTCAACTTAAAATGCTCAAGTGCCCTAGACCAAGCTAAAGGATGAGGAAGTATAATTTAAATCAACTTGCGAAGGCTTGAGGAATGCAAACTCTCATTTCTTAGGCAAAAGGCTAAGATCAAATACCTCAAGGATAGTTGACAGTGCACCAAATTTTTTCACGCCCTACAAGCTCAAAAATTCAAAAAGCAAGATAATGTCGATAGTTAAGGAAGATGAAAACTACTCTTCATCAATTATGATGTAGTTGAATCTTTTGTTTCATATTTTAAAGAGCTCCTGGCTCCTCTATTCCTCTACTCCAGCTCTCTCTCTCCTCTCTCTCTCTCTCTATCTTTTACTTCGGAGGAGATAAAAATAAGCTTTGTTCTCTATGGGGAGCTCGAAATCCCCAGGGCCAGACGGGTTTACGCCAGAATTTTATAAAGCCTCATGGTTTTTATATCGGGCAAGATGTGATTAAACGTTAAGAGTTTCTTTCATTCAGAGAAAATGCTAAGGCAAAATAATAACGCATGTATTGCATTAATTCCTAAATATCGCACACCTCCACAGTTAAAGATTATCGGCTTATTTCGTGCTGCAATGTTATCTATAAGATCATCTACAAGCTCATTGCCTTCCGCTTAAATCATGTTCTTGAGCGCATAATTAGCCCTTCCCAAGGGCCCTTTATAAAAGGGAGATTGATATCGGACCACTTCATTCTCGCCCAATGGCTTAATCAGGAAATATGTGAGGAAAGAATCTCTCACCGAGTGTTTTTTAAAGTCGACATCCAAAAAGCCTTTGATACGGGTAGAATGAAGCTTCTTAATGAAGTGCTAAGAAGTTTAAATTTTCCTAATCATTTTGCAAAGATCATTCACGAATGCATCAGCACGACTTCTTACTCAGTGGCTATAAATGGTCAATCCATAGATTCTTCAAAGGCAAAAGAGGTCTTAGGCAGGGGAGACCCGATCTCCCCCTACCTCTTACCTATATGCCATGAATACCTCTCTAAGATACTACTTACGGCTTGTTCAGTAGATAGGTTCTCATACAATCCTAGTTGAACTCCTTTCAAGCTTTCGCACCTGATGTATGCGGATGACATAATTATCTTCTGCAAAGGTGACATACCTTCATCTTCTTATTATCTTGGAGGCGCTTAAGAAACATTCTGCATCTTCTCGACTTAATGCAAACCCCTCCAAATCGAATATCTTCTTTGGAGGGGTAAAGAGTGAATTCAAGGAAGAGATCCTTCGATTATCAGGATATGAAGAGGCACGCTCCCAATTCTTTTTCTTGGGGTTCCGCTTTAAATCTTGCAGATTAATCCCTTCACATTTTTCTGTTCTTCTGGCGAAGATAATTTCAGCTATTCACCAATGTGCCGGGAAAATTCTATCTATGGTTGAGAGGCTTGAACTTCTTCGTACAGTTTTTCAAGGGATAGAGGGTTATTAGTTTTCGGTTTTAATTCTAACCCTCATATGTGATTTATTTTATAAATGGAGCATGTAGAAGATTTCTATGAAGCGGACCGGTAACAGGTAGGTATAGACCCAAAGTCTCTGGGACAAGGTGTGCTCACCTACTCCTCAAGGTGATGTTAGGCTTCTTAATCTTGCTTCATGGAATAAAGCTTTCTTCATCAAAACCCTATGGAGAATTAATTGGAAAGAGGACTCTCCTCTGGATCAAGTGGATTCACCACTGCTACCTTAATAAGCAAAGCATATGGAACTGTCGCCAACGAATGAAGATACACCTTTTTGGAAAGCTAGTATCTATTAAAGATACTCTTATAGCTAAATCGGGTTCAAAGAGTCGAGCAGAAATTTTATTGAATGCGTGGGGGGAAATTGGTAGGGTTGTCTCCAATGCCCATCGTTTCCTATCTAATTTCAGCGTCAAGAAGGATAAAGCCTGGACCAAGGTTATATGGGTTAAAAACAATATCCCAAAGCACGCCATTAGTTTATGGATTGTCGGGCAAAGAAAGATAATAACATAAGACAAAGCATTCACAGTCTGGACTGTCTAAACTGTGAATTCTGCAATGCACTGGAATCTTTTGATCATGTGTTCTTTGAATGCGGATATACTAAGTTGGTAATGGAGAAGATCAAAGCTTGGATTAATTTTGACGGGCCCATTAACTCAATTTCTACAATTTTTCGGTCTTTCATCATAAAGTATGCAGCTGATTCTTCACTAAATAGAGTTCGTAAAGCGGCATTTGTGACATCGGTATACCATATTTGGCGAGAAAGAAATAGGAGATTATATGAAAAGAAAATCCCAGAATCCAGAAGGCTTAATCAGGAAAATCAAAATGGAAGTCGTCATTATTTTTTCAAAAGAATGTAGCACTTGAAACTATCTTAGGGTGTAAAGACATTTTTGGTAGTGAATTTAACTTATCAAAATCTAATTCAACTCTTTTCACTAAAACACAATCATCATTAATACCTATCGTTAGAATCATCACTAGATCTACAGCCTCAATACTTCAACCGGCACTTTATCTCTCAATTCTGATATCACATTAAATGATGTTCTATGTGTTCGTAGATTTCGCTTAAATTAATTTCTATGAACAAAATTACCACTACTTTAATTGTTGAGTTATTTTTTTACCACCTTTTGTGTCTTACAGGACTTGGCTACGGGAAGATGATTGACTCGAGTAAACAAGTGGTGTTCTCGATTACATGCCTCCATTGCAAAAATATCAATCTGTCATCAAGTTTCACACCCTTCCAATCTATGGCATATGCATCTTGGACATCCATCACCATTTTGCCTTAAGTAGCGTCTTCGCTGTTATCTTCAAACAATATTTCTTGTCACAATAATTGTACTATTTTCCCATGGCAAAACAAACAGATTTGCTTCTCACTAAGTTTCATATCAACTCATTTTTATTTGATTTATTACATTGTGATACCTGGGGTAATCACAAAGTCCCAACACACTCAGCAAAATGATACTTACTTATCATCAGAAATGACATTACAAGATGCACATGAATATTCTTATGCAACACAAATCTACGATCAAAAAATTTTGAAATCTTTCATTGATTTTGCTTATACTCAATTTCTTGTCTATGTCAAAGCAGTCAGAGTAGACATGGTTTTGAATTCTTGTCTATGAATTTTTTTAGGTTCATGGCATTGAATATCAACACACATGTGTTTACACTCCACAACAAAATGGAGTTATTAAAAGGAGGCATCATCACAGTCTCCTATAGGCACGATCATTACTTTTTCAATCCCATTTACCATTGCATTCTTGGGGAGAGTGTGTTTTAACTATTGGTTTATCTCATTAACCAGTTACCATCCCCATTGATTTCAAATAAAATACCTTTTGAAATTTTATATCATCATCCACCCTCTCTGATCACTTAAAAATTTTGGTTGGTCTATGCTACGCCACTATTGTGCACACCAATTCATAAATTCGAATCACGTGTCAAAATTTCATTTTCATTGGATATCCGACTAGGGAAAAGGAATACAAACTATACGACATGGAAACTGATTAATTTTTTGTCAGCCGTGATCTCAAGTTCCATGAAACTATTTTTCCATTTTCATCAACCTCAAAAAAATCTAATTTTTGTAATGCCCAGTTTCTTTTTGAAACAATAGAACCTCGGTCTATCATACCACTAATTCTTTCTAGCACTCATTTCTCGTCAACGTGGGCTAACAGAAATAATAAATATACATGAACCCATCTTTCTCACACATGCAAACTACACCTGCTACTCCATCTAGCACTACTCAGTCTTCCACATTCACACTAACATCTAAAACAACACCAACACTTTCATACACGTCAGACATTCCTTCTTAACATATTCTTCCTTCGAGATAGTCAACACGACCAAGAGACTTCCAACATGGCATAGAGACTCCTGATGTCATCTCAAGCTAATCATCTACCCTCAACATCAATTATAAGATAAGTACTCGCTATTCACTCTCACATTTCTTTTCCTACTCACAATTTTCTTCCTCTCATTCTATCTACCTTTTAGCTACCATCATAAATCACATCGAGCCCATAACTTATTCTCAAGCTATCCTTGATCTACATTGGGGACAAGCTATGCATACAGAATTAGAAGCATTATGACTCAACAACACATGGAGCTTAGTCCCTCTACCTATTCGGTTCATAAACCAATCAGTTGTAAATGAGTTTACAAAATAAAATACCGATCTGATGATCCAATTAAGCACCACAATGCTCATCTTATTGCTAATGATATAATCAAATTATAGGCATTGACTATCATAAAATATTTTTACCAACAGCTAAGCTTATACACTTTGATGTCTTCTTACTATTGCTTCTACATGTCATTGGTACATCATCAATTGATCATTCAAAATGTCTTCCTACTTGGTGATTTACATGAAGTTGTATACTTGGAACCTCCACCTGGTACTCCCCAACAAGGGAAGAAAACTGTATGTCAGCTCAACAAGTCTTTTTATGGACTTAAGCATCAAGAAACTGGTTTTAACCTTCTTAGATACTATTCAAAAGGTGATTATCAACAATCAAATGCTGATTATTCAACTTTTCACCAAGGTTCAAAGCAATTCTTTTACAATAATTCTCATATAGTTGATGACATGATACTCACAGAAAATAATCTACATGAAATGGAACTCCTCAAAGGATTCCTTCTTAAATGCTTACATATCAAAGATCTTGGAGACTTGAACTATGTTCTAGCTATTGAATTCTCTCGGTTCAAAAAATAAAATTTTTATGTCACAAAGAAGTATGCGTTGGATATTTTATAAGATACAGTACTCCTAGGTATGCATCCCAATAATTTATCAATGGAGCAAAATTTGAATGCTCACTTCCACTGACGGAGCATTGCTAAATGATCCAACCAAAGTACAGAAGATTAGTTGGAAATATGGATTTATCTGATAGTAAAAAGCCCTGACATAGTCCTACTCAGTTCGCACATTGAGCCGCTTAATGCAAGAACCTATAAATACCACAGTGGAAACTCTTTCTTTTGAATCCTAAATACATCAAAGATACCCTGGGCTAGGGATTATTACTTCCTTCTAATAATAGTTTAGATTCGAAAGCATTTTGATTCGAATTGGAAAGGTTGTCGCACCACAAGAAGATTAGTTACAAGATATTGTATTTTTCTTGGAAATTCTTTCATATCATGGAAGTCCAAGATACAAGCTAATGTCTCTAGATCATCCGCTGGAGCCGAGTATCGAGCCATGCCTAACACATTTTTAGAGCTAACCTGGTTACGTTATATTCTACATGATTTAAAGGTCTCTCAAACATCTCAATGCCATTATTTTGTGATAATCAAGCAGTTTTGCACATTGTGGAGAATCTTATTTTTCATGAACATATGAAGCACATTGAAATAGATTGTCATATAGTACGAGAAAAAATCCAAACTGGAATGATTGATCCTTCTTTTGTTCCTTCAAACTCACACTTGGCTGATGTATTTACAAAGACGTTAGGAAAAGATCACTTTGTGAGTTTATGCAGCAAGCTGGGACTTCATGTTATTCACTCTCCAACTTGAGGAGTATTAAGAAATATTTTACGGGTTGTATTAGCTGTACAGCTGTATATCCCACTTGGATCAAGACTTTTGAGTTTTGACCCTAACATTGTCAATCTTAGCTCCCTATAAATTCCGTTGTTAAGCAAAGAAATAAAACTTACTTGTTTGCTATTCTTTAGTTTTTCTTAATAAAGGATTGAGGAAATAATTGGTCAATACACGGTGATATTTGTAGTTAAAAGTTGAGCGCTAGCATGAAGAGAATTCATAAAATTCTAGAAATATTTTGTTTTTTTCTTGTCGTAACACAAATAATAACTGTTTCCATTTCCATTCGTTCAATGCAATATAGAAAATGACCATGTAGCAATCCGTGCCCCATAACGAAACCATCTTTACATCTTCAAACATCATGCATCTTATTGTCCATTTCCATTCGATATTGTTATGAATTAGTTAACAAATATCTTTTTCAATTTATTCTTTTAAATTACCAATCAATTATAACCGTTCCTGTATAAATTTAAAATAAAAAAGAAAACATAATATTTATCAATGAAAATCACGAATGTCATGAAATTCATTTACAATTCTATCAAATAATTATTTTATGTTTTTTAATTCATGGCCATAATATCCAAGATACTTCCTTTTGGTAGTTTATTTAACATTTATTTCATATTCAAGTTAGATATCTTTATCAACAAAAAATATCTGGGGTACTTGAAATGGTCCATCTTTTAACCCTACTAATTTTGGAAATGAACTTAAGTTAGAGGAGAGATCAAAGTGAGGTAAGAGATTCAAAGATGTGAGAGTGAGATTCAGTGTGAAATATGAAAGGGCGCAAGAGAGAAAGTAAAAGTAAGTGAGAGAGAGAGTGTGTGTGTGTGTGTTTGTGAGAGTGGATTATTAACTATATATATTTAGGTTTTCCCATTTGATAGTATCAAAATATACTTTTTTTTTGTTTAGTACCATTTCAAAAGATAAAATTAGGAGACTTTTTCATTAATTTTTTCATATGGAGAGCATTTTAAATAATTTTTCCTAGATTTAAATTTTAAATTTGAATTTTACATTTTAAAAAATTAATTGTGATAAAATAAATCAATGAATGTACGTGCTAGGCGAGATAAGAGATAAATAAAAATAGTCTCGACTATCTAATAAACAATATCATTTTTATATAATGCATTAATGTGAAAAAAAAAAACAATTTTTTAAATATATTTATTAACACAATTAGCATTTATTAGGAGATTTAAGAGCAAAGGTTTGTAAAAATTATTCAAGACAACGTTTAAAACATTCCATTGATATCTCTTAAACAAAAAAACACAACAAAATTTTGAATTAATTCGATGATTGATTAAATGATAAATAAAAACATTGACCAAATTACACAACAAGATTACAGTTTTGTAAAAGCATGTATGCGATTGTTAATTTTAATGATTTTATTTAATTTTTAAATTGAAAAAAAGTAAATTTTACTAATATACATAATTTTAAACATTGATTTATCCTTATTTGACGATCTTTCAAGCCAATTCCCTTTCTGATGACAACATGCAGATTCATCCATCAAAGGACACCTAAAGGATGGTTTTACTCTTGACTTCAATTGTTATCTACCTTGCCAGTTGATCCTTTTTTCTGATCCTAATTGTTTACCAGTACCAATGAATTAAAAATACTATGAAATTAACTTCATCTTTATCAATATATTAAGTTGCGGTTAAAAGATCATAGGTTTTGGTGCAGAAAATTTAATAACAACAATGGTAAATTTCATCTTTAATTTCAATCTTCTAAAATTTGTAAATGAATACTAATTTTGTTGAACTTATCTTGATGTTCGATTATAGGTGTACATTTCTTATATTGAAAAAAAAATAAACCTTTTTCAAGTAGAGTATCTTCTCTATGTATTTGTTGCTAAAATATCCTTCATGACAAATGACTTCTGTTCCTTTGCTAAGGAAAGTCGTTTGTGCCGCAAACTTGTGGTTGATGATATTCCAATGCAATATGAGATCCGACTTGGAATAAGAGAACGAGAACTTTAGATTGCCACTTGCTAATATTGTTGATGCCATTAAATTTATGCACCATGAACTTGCATTTGACAACATGGTTCTTTTGATCTCCTCATTGATACACTTGTCTTGTTTCATCTATAGTCTCCTCGATCTTCTTGGTTGGTTCATCGTCGTCCATTAAGAATTTAACAAACAAAAAACTATTTATTTGGAATTCACATGATTGAACAAATAATTTAATTTTATTTAACTTTAAAGAGATCTATATTTAAAAAATTGAGATCACGAATGTTTCCAAAATAATCTAAATGATATGAACTATTCTTTACTCTATCAAAATTCTAGTAAACATTGATTGAACAAGGTAAAGATACATTCTTTAACTAGAAAATTGATTTCGAGATCGGATTGTCAATGTCAAATTGGGCTTTGTCAAGTCAAATATGAATTCGATTATGAAAAGAGCATGATCTTGTGATATTAATGCCATGCTGATATAATGGCATCACCATCATCATGTCAGGCAGATGTCAACTCTATTCTTTATTTAGACTGCATTTTGCTACTCATTGGCAAGTAAAATTGTGGTTGTATTATACTCATATCATGTGGATGACATCATCTTCACCCTCTATGCTACTCTCTATATTCTATATTGTTTTTGATATCTTTTTATTTTTTTAATTTTTTTCAATTTTTTTTAATATTTTTTAATATTTTTTAATTTTTTTTAATTTTAATTAATTTTTATTAATTTTTATTAATTTTTATTAATTTTTATTAATTTTTATTAATTTTTATTGATTTTATTAATTTTTATTAATTATTTTTAATTTTTTTAAACTTTTTAAATTTTTAAATTTTTTTATTTTATTTTTTTATTTTATTTTTTATTTTATTTTTTATTTTATTTTTTTATTTTTTTTTATTTTATTTATTTTTTTATGATTTATTTAATTTATTTTTTTAATTGTTTTTTTATTTTTAATTTTTTAAAATTTTTAAACTTTTTAATTTTTTTAATTTTTTAATTTTTTAATATTTAAAATTTTTTATTTTTTAAAACTATTTATTGTAACTTTTATAATTATTTTGGAGGGTTTATCAAAACTATGACTAACTCTTGGGAACCAGTATATTTCCATATATGATAGTAATTAGGCTTAAGGGATATATCCTTTTGATATTATGGTGGATTAAAGATGTAAAATCTGCTCCCAAATAAAAAGTGGGGCTTTAGATACTCAAGTTAAGAAATTATATGAAGGAGATAGATGTGATATAAAAAAAATTATGAAATATCTCCATCAAATAATCATGACGCAAATTATTAACATACGAAAGAGAATACTAGACACTTCGATTTGGCTAGTAAATAACAAAAGAAAATTACCATTAAGTCAGCTTCATGTAATTCATAATAAAAGGTATAAAATTTTCAGCTTACGAAATGTCATGCCACCCTGATATTCTCAAAAAAATCTTTATTTGTGATGGCTACTACTACATTAATTTTGATCTACGAAATATTTGCTAAAACATAAAGTCTATGTCATGCATCAAAGTGCATTAACTATTTTATCGAAGAAATAATCTATCACTTATTTTATCAGCATGAGGAAGCAATGAGATTTTGGCATCAACCTTTATTTAAATATAAAGATATAGGATGAAAAGATAAAGTAACTACTCTTTGTATCAAATGATAAATCACTAAATTGAATTTAGAGCAAAATTTGTTAAAAATCTATAACTTTTTACTTAAATTATGAGAGATAAAGAAATAGCCCGAACAATATGAGAACTGAAGGAAATATATTCTCTTACAAGAAAATTATTTTCAGAGTAGAAATTCTAGTTGAAAAATAAATGTTTTCCTAATATAGGACAAATATATGGTCTTAACTTGACAAACTATGGAAAACAATGTTTTATCTCACTTATTAAAGTTATATTAACTTAATATGATGACACTTTTTGTGAGTTTCATCATTTGAATTGGATATACTTATTATAAGTATCATCAATTCTAATACACTAACTTTTAATGACACAAATAGATGAAACTTATTACATGGGTTACTTTTTATGATAACAATATAAATAATGACATTCATTAAATGATTATATCTAAAAATTATCATAAAAAGTTTAACAAAATTACACTTTGTGTAAATTTTTATCATTCAATCTTTTATAAATATATGGCTAAGCTTAGACCTTAGAGTTGTGTACCATAAAATTTTATACAAAACATGTATGCATCTTATTTTTTTTCATGTATTTGAAGGAATATAAAAATTAGCAATATGCAAAAAAGTACAAGTGTTAAAAGTGAAAAAGTTGTAAATAGGAAACCGTGAGTCAATTTGAAAATTTAAAAAACAAAATTCAAAAATTAATTTGGAATAAAATTGAAAATTTGTCATGTTTTAATTGAATTTAAATTTTTAAAAGAAACATAAAAATATATTTTGTGAAACAAAAATTATATGTTCTATTCGGTAATAGTTCAAAAGGCATAATTAAAAGATTTAAATCGTGAGAAAATTAAATAACCAAAATTGTGATTATTGTAAAAAGTTATTAAATTGAGTTTAGTTTCCATACACTTTTTTGAAACCCATCAAAGAAATATTACAAAATGATAATTAGATTAATATAGAATAATCAAAGAATGTAAGGCCGATAACTTATAAATTACATTAATTATGAAAAATTGTTACAAAGAAAAACTAAATAAAGAAAAAGTCAACACAAAATATGCACTATTTTAAAATAAAAAAAAATATCTAATTATGTGGCTCAATAAAAAATAAATAACTATTTGTTTAAAAAAATAAATTTAACTTCATGCTTTTAATAGATAGAAAACATGTTGATCAAAAGAAAATAAATTGCATTCCAAATATATAAATATTTTGATTTTTTTTAAACAAATTGATGCCTTTGGAAAGTCGATAAGTATATTTTTAGGATTTTTTTGAGTATACTACATTATTATATTTTTATCATGATATATTTCTTTTCTAAATATTATAAATTTAAGAGATTTTTTATTAATTATTTTCAAATTTAATACATTTCACAAAATAATTATTCAAATTCAAATTTAGTTTCGATGTGTCTATAATTTATTATAAATTTATATTGTCAACACTGATCAAGAAAAGAATTATAAATATAATATTGTATACATTATATTTACTAAATCACGGAAATAGTATTCAAATTTTAATGGAAAAACATCATAAAAATAGGATCTCAAGAAGTTTCTCAATTAAATTTTTAAAGAAAATATTTATATATATTAATTGTTCGAGAACAATTATATTTTTTAAAATAAAATATGAATTGTAAAAATTGAGATTCTAGTTTATCCAAAAGGATCTCAATTAAAAATGAATTGTGATGATGAAGAAAGGTTATTTAAATATTAATGCATATGAATAGTTTTAACAAAGCAAAAAGAAAAGATAAATTTATTTATTCTCGAATGAAAAACTATCAACAAGTGACAAAAATAAAATCTGAAAAAAAAATCAAAGTAGAACCAAATTCTCATTGTAATAGTCCATGACACTAAGAGAATTAGCAAAATCCGATGAAAGAAATGGCTGAGGTTGTGGACTCCAATTGACTTCCTCTGGAAATTGAAAGTCTTGGATCGGCATATTGTTGGCATCATCTTCATGTGGTAGAACAATGGAGGTTGATTCTAGATTTGAGCACAACAATTTGATCAGACAAATTTGACACTGTTATTGAATTTTGTTGAGGAGGAATATGGGCAGGATCATCATCTTCGAAGCTAGTGATGTCGAGAATGCTTCTTCCAATCTTCCTCTTTTTCCCAGTAGTTGAATGGCGCTTGAAGTATTTTTGGGCATGACTAGAACTTGAGTCGTCGATTTTGTTTGGACCAATGCGGAAATTTGTTTCCATTTTCTTGTGCCAAATATCGACAAACCCCTCAGAAAAGCCCTATAGAGAAAAAGAAATACAAATACAATGAGATCTTAGTCTTCCTAACTCAGAGTTATAATAATGTTGTATTAATTTTTATAAAAGAAAATAAAAAATAAAAACTTCCCCCCCATGGATGAAAATGGAGATGAATAAACAACGATGCAATCCATCGTTCACCCCCCGTGGAAAGCTTCTATGAATTTTTATTTTTTGTTACTAAAAGAAAAGTTATTCATAAAAAACTGAATTAAGGGGTAATGATACTTTGTGTTCGGGAATTGTCCAGGGCACGTTAGGTTTCTCTCGGCAGCTATTTTATGCTTCGTACATCCCATCATGTCAGTCCTTTTCACATCGGGGTAGAGAGTTGAGTTGACAGACGAGTTGACAGCCTTCTGGGATTGCATGGAGGAGAAGGAGCAACTAGGATAGTCGGATGAGTCGATGAAGATGCCACTAGCATTGCGACAATATTGATTGTCTAAATGATCGACATCGAAGATTGGAGATGTGTTTTGTTCGGCATCATTCAGCCAATCAAGGAGTTGAGGGAGTAGGAGTGGCAATGCCTTCAAATCGCTGATTATGTTTCGATGAGCGGCAATATGTTTCATGCAAATGTATGCACAACTCATCAATCTTGGAAAAATAATTGGAAAAATTTCAGGAATTACATGTGGAAAGCAAGTAATTCATTTTGTTTGATTTACGTTCATGAGCCGTAGGTGATCAGAAATATAATTTTTTACAATGCATGGCTCCCAATTTATAAGAATCCCCCACCCAACGCCCAATTACATGGCATGATTTTATTAGGCCAAATATTCAATCCTTGCCATTTATACAACTACTTTTTCGATCCTTGTATACCAATGCTTGTTTTGCTTCTCATTGGACCCTTGCATCAACATTGTATTGAATCGGTCAATTAGTTTGCAAATATCTTTTTTTAAATTCATTCTTTTCAATTACAAATTAAATTATACTTGTGCATTTATAATATTTCAATATTATAATATTTCAATATTATAATATAAAACAAAATATTTGTCAATGAAACTCATTATTATCATTAATTAAAATTCATTTATAATTCAATCAATATAATGTTTCACATTTTTTTTGTATCGCTTTTATATATATTTTCTCTCATAAGATTGTTTTATAAATAAATAATAAATAATATATATATATATATAGTACTTGTGTACTCTAGATAATAAAAGATCTATAAATTAAAAAAATATAATTAAATTGGATTAGTATAATGAGTACAAAACTATTAGAAAACATATATTAAACTTCAGCTTCTAATGTCTAAAGGTTCGCAAAAAATAGTATATCTTACATATATTTAAGAATGCAACAGATGCTATTGCATGGCACAACACGGAAAATAGTTTGTGCTATTCTTAAATAATTTAAGAATGCAATATATTTAAGATCGTGCTATTGTTCAAGTTTGTGCAACTTTGGTATGGATGGTATGATTTCATTGTGGAAACATGGATGAAGTTGGTGCAATCATCATGCAGTATTTGTGTGGTACGTTTACTCCAACCACACTGCACATTTGCATTGTGTAGTGAACCTTGTGCAACAAGGGCTTTATGTTGTGCTGCTTGGATTGTGTTTATTATATTATTTTTTTAGTAATAAAAAAATAATTAGTATACAATATGGGGAACAACTAACAATAAGATCATCACAACTTTGAAAAGAGTTTGATGATAGATACATAATTAATTATTTGAACTGTCAATTGATTTGCGTATCAATAGTATATTTGATGAATTTTAGCCAAACACAAATGCTTTAGATTTACACTAAATATATTTTCAAAGACCTTTTACTTATATAACACTATTACTCAATTACTGACATATGGATTCGTCGATCAGATGAAATTTTTTATTATATAGCTAAACACAAATATTTCAAAAGATTTATGGGATAATATATAGATTGAAGAATATTTGCTCTTTTTTTATGAAGATTAGAGCAAACACGAGAAAAGTAATAGACTTTGAATCATAAGTGTGCATCTATTACACTTTCAAAACTTACTCAGATACAGTGTGTGCATGGTGAAATTTGTGCCATGCCTAAATGTTATTTTCTATTTGTGCTACATGCATTAAATGGAAACCTACACTTGGATATGACACGTGGGGCAATGGCGTGCATAGTAGCTAAAGTGTGCTACTCTATACAATGGTTACAATGAATGGGAAGCATGTGTGATGTGGTGAAATCCTGGTGAAGTGGGAACAATCATCTTAGAATCAATGCAAGGTACAATGTGTGCAACAAAATGTGTGATTATTCTTCCAAGGTTGGTGTTCGTGTTGTGCCATTTTGTTCATGTACAACAAGGAATATGTGGTGTGGCTACATGGGTTCACTTTATTGAGTAGTTTTATAGTACAAAAATGTTGCTAATCATATAGAATCATGGGGAAGAACTCGGTGGAGTGGAAAACAAATAATTTTACACAATTGGCTATTTCGATGAGAGTTCCATTTTTTGAGATAAGTATATATGAGGCACCTATTAGATGATACATTTGAGAATAATTCATTAGAGTAGTTCATAATCAATGCATAATTACTCATTTATTTATGACAGTCGATCAATTTGAGTATTATTAGTATATTTGATTTTTGTCAACCATGCATGAATACATACAATTTAACAACATTTATATATTCTTTTAGCGACATTTCACTTAAATGATATATTACTCATTTCTTGGCGTATGAATCAATTGATCATGATGAGACTACTTAGTATTTGATGAATTTGTTACTCTTTTGCTAAAGATTAGATATACTCAAAAAAACTATTAAGAATTTACATGTTGGGTTATGAGAATATTTTGTGATTCATAAATTCTATAATAGATTATAAATATGCAAAAGTTAGATCTTCTATGTGTACATTTATCAGTCTTGTAAGACAAACACAAGAGTATTTCATTATTCTTTTCTTAAGATCTACAAGCTTTAATAGTGATATTTCAATCTCTTCTTAGATTTTCTTTTTGTCTCACTCCATATTCATGGTTCAAAGGTTAGGGCTAATAGTCATCTCACATGTAATCATATTTTTTTTTACTTTTTTTATAAATTATAGTGTCTTGAATATTATTTTGGTCAATAATACTATTGGATAAGCTTGGAGATATAACAATTAATATTGTGTATTTTTAACACATTTTTTATGTCTAGTTTCATCATAATTTATTTACAAAAATTATTTTTCAAAATAATTGAATTGTAACATTAATTTTTCTAATTAATTGTATCAGTATATTATGCAATGCCATCTTTTGAGAATGAACTAGATAGATTGTACATATTTTTCCACATCTTATTAGCCCTTCTAGATTACATGATTATTTGTTGCATTCTCAACTTAAACATTCATCTTTTTGATAAGCTAAAAATTATATACAAAAAATGAACTAAATGACTACGATTGACTTTGAGTTATATAAGTTAGTAAAGTATACTACAATTTTGTATCCGACATGTCAGAACAGTATTAATAATAACACATTCTATTTGATTCATTCAATATATGGGATTCATGTAGAACTATCACTCATGGTAAGTTCAGATATTTTATCATTTATATCGATGATTACTAAAATTCAATGTAATCTAATTTTAAAAAATATTAAATTTTGTCAATTTTTAAAATTTTATCTAATTAATATAGTTTTAGTATAATATTAAAATATTAAGATGTGATAATAAATTATAATTAAACTGTGCTTTATATTAATTTTGGCATTTCTTTAAGGATCGTAGGATAATTCACTAAATTTCTTATTCTAGTACTCTTGTACAAAAAAGTGTAGCTAAAAGAAGAAATAATATATCGTTAATAAGTCCATGTTAATTCTACTACATATAAGTATTCTAAGGCATTAGTAGAAAAAAGAAATCAACTATTAACTATTTGTTCAACTGAATATTATCTTTTTTATTTCATATTATAACTCTTACTAGCATGTATCCGTAAGTTAGATTAGTCATATTACATCCAATATTTTTAGGCATACATATAATGTTATCATGTTTGTTTTCATTGAGTACTCAGAAAACCTATGAGTATTATTGAACAAAATCAAAAAAATTATTACTAATTTGGATAAGATATTTTTTGAGGACAAATCATTTTTCTTTAATTTAATCCAAGAATACATATCTTTAAATATTATAGCAATTACATTTTTCTCTAATCCAAATGTTACCACTCACAATGTTACAACTAACCATGTTCTTATGCATGATATTATCATCAAACTTCATCTTCAAAAGTATAGTGGTACATCAGCAGGTGCCTCCTTAGACCATTACTTATTTGATGCTCATGGTGGTGAGTCAAGATGATGATTCTAATGAGTATCCTACAAGACACTATGAGTCAAGATATTATGATTGAGAAACTAGATAATCACGGTCGAAAAGTAGAATCAAGATAAATACGGTCACGTTATTTTTATTCAATCTATTTTAGTTCAAATCTTTATATGACATGTCCTTAGGCTTGAATTCCAAAAAATATGAGATCCCTCTCAAAATGACACATCCAAATCTTTCTATTGTCACATACAAATGTTGTTAGTGTGTCAAATTTCTCAACCTCGAACTTTCCATAAGACAACATGGTTCTCCTCATTGAATCACTTGTGGTTGGTCCATCTAAAGGCTCCTCAATCAACTTGATTGGTTCATCCCCGACCATTAAAAAATTTCACAAAATAAAAAAAACTATTAGTTTAGAATTCACAGAATCAGGCAAATAATTTACTTTTTTCAATTTTTTGAATTTCTGAGATTGAAATATTGAACTCAAGTATGTGTCCGGAATCACCCAAATTAATATTAACCAATCTTACTTTTATAAATAATGTGAAACAATGGATTGAATATGTAACAACCCATACCATATAATAAAAGTTTTAATATGTTTGACCAAAATTAATAGGTGAGACTAAGTTGACTTTTTAAAAGATAAATAATTTTGGGTTGACTAAGATTTCATTTCGTATGACTCATTGATACGAGTTAATTGAATGGTTGAACCTCAAATTTCGATTTACGGATAATAAATTGTGGGTAATGGAATTTCAAAAAGCAATATTTTATTAGTTTCCCTGATTGTCCTCAGTTTTTAGATGAAAACGACCATAGGCTCTATATAAACCATGTTTTATGTGCCAAATAGAACCTTAGCCCCAAAATACTCATTTTCAGCTCAAAACCCCTAGAATAAAAATTCTACAAGACCCATGAATCCCAAAATAGGTGCTTTCGACTCGTTTACAGACCAATTAGTTTTGCTGGATATTGTCATTCTCCGACCATTTCAGGCAGATCCATATTTCTTTCTCCCTATTTTTGGACACTCTGAATTCATTCCCGGGTTCATTTTCTACAGATTTCGCACCATTTGAAAGATACAATAAAAATAAGTTTGGCCGATGGTTGGATCGAGTTTCCGGCCACCCCAAAAATATTTGGACCAAAGTAAGTGTACCTTGTGTTCCTTGTCTCTTGGACATTCCATTGATATAATTTTTATAATTTTTTGATGCCACTTGGTTTATTTTCCATTTTTGGGATATTTAGGGTAATTACCGAATTTTATTAAAATACAGGGACTCACGCTGATCCTAGACATGATCCTCCAGGAGAGTAGGACTGAGTTTATGTAATCTATGAATGGTTTATATGTCTTAAATTATTTTGGTACATGGCTTGAGGTTTCAAACCACTTTGAAAATTTATTATTTAAGAAATATATTTTGAGATTTTTTTTAATGATTTTAAGCATGGTTAATATTATTAAAGTTTTAGTTGATTAAAATTGGTAGAGGTTATTATTTTTATTATGGTATTTCTCAATTTAAGAATGAATTACTGAATTAAAATTCATCAAGATATTTGATTGAGTTGTGAAATTAAATTCATAAATTCTTAATTTATAATATAGTATCTTTGTAAAGTATATGTGATTAAAAATAAATATGAGTTGTTAAAATTTATGGACCATATAGTACTAGAGGTGATTCATAT